>JBBPBX010078672.1:0-16571 GCA_038048925.1 Garcialebias charrua
GCAATGTCATTGTAGTGCTTGTCATCGCCTGGGACTCTAGAATGTCCTGGAACTTTCTTCCAGTAGATCTGTAAGTCGTGTGATGTCACCAAGTGATCACATGCCATGAAAAGCTCTTTGTGTTTGACCACTTTTCTGTCGCTTGTTAGGAAACCGTTCTGTTTCCACACAGCGAGGTGACAAGCGAAACTCAAACGAGCATAGTTAGAGTCAGTGCAGATGACTAGCGTCTTGATGGAGCGTCCTACTACCATCTGGAGAGCTATTAGGATTCCCGCAATCTCAGCGTACTGAGAAGTCTGGGAGCCTAATTTGTAGCTGAAGGTAATCTGTTCTTGGTCTTGGAGGAGGACCCCTCCAACACCTGCCCTACAGATTTTGTCGCGGAGGAATGAAGATCCATCCACGTACAATGTTGTCATATCTTTGCAGATATTGTCATCAAAGAAGTGGTGATTCGGGTCTTCAGTTACTGGGGTTTTTACCTCAGCCAACGGCTGGGTCGCTGGTACATCTTGTGTACACTTTTGGCAGAGTGCCAAGTCTGTCCCCAGATGTGACTTCTTGTTTTGACCATAACGTATGTCTAGGTTAAAACTTTGAAGCGCCATGAGCCACGTTGCAACACGTGAGTTTGTTACCACACCATCTCTGATGCGTTGGCTGTTCAGGAATGTCACTGGCTGGTGTTGTGTTTCCACAATGATTTTCTGTCCACCAATGTAGCTGGAGAAATGTTTTACTGCCCACACTGTGGTCAGTAGAGCTTTCTCACAGTCTGAGAATCTCAACTCGGGGCCTGCCATCGTCTTGCTGGCGTAGGCTACCACACGTTTGTCTCTGTCGTGTATTTGGTACAGACCTGCACTTATGCAATGAGCTGAGAAGCCCACTTCCAAGTAAAACTCTTTGTTGTAGTCTGGGTAGACTAAACATGGGGCTGACTTAATCCTGTTTATAAGAGCGTCCATTGCCTGCTGCTGTTTGTCAGTCCAGACAAATGGAACGTCTTTCTTTAGGAGTTCAGTCAGTGGCTTTGCAAGGTCTGCATAGTTCTCTATGAACTGGTTCGAGTAGTTACACACGCCAAGAAAACTTTGTAGTTCTTTGAGATTGGTGGGGACTTTGAGATTGTCAAGGCCTTGGGTGCGAGTCAGTTGTGGTTGTACTCCGTCTGGACCTACAAGTAGGCCAACGTAATCCACCTTGGTTCTGCACCACTGGCATTTCGACAGTGATATTTTAGCACCAGCAGTTGTTAGCTGATTCAGAACGTGGTCGATCTCAGCCAAATGTGAGTCCAGTGTTGGCTGCCTCAAAAGGACATCGTCCACATAAATCAGTGTCCCACGCTCGTGGGCGTCTGGACATGCTTTGTTCAGGAAGATGTTGAACTCTGCAGGTGAGTTAGCGTAGCCAAAGGGACACCTGTTAAAGGTGTATTGACGGCCACCAAAAGTGAAAGCTAGTTTGTATTGATCCTCGTCGCGCACAGGAATGGTCCAAAAACCAGAGGCGATGTCGAGGGTCGAAAAGTACCTACCATTGGTGACCTTGGGCAATTCCTGTTGGAGCTGCGTCATAGGCCATCTGGATAAGGGAACTTGTTTGTTTAGCTTTCTGTAGTCTATAGTAAGTCTCCACTTACCATTTGGTTTTAACACCGGCCATAAAGGCGCAGAGTAAGTGCTGTTACAGTATCGGATGATACCTTTTCCTAACAGGTCATTAATGATTTCCCTGATAGGTTGATGTGCTGCCAGAGGAATCTTGTATTGTCTGACAAATGCAGGTGGAGCATCAGGCGGGGTTGGGATGCTCACTGTGTGGAGCGTGGTCAACCCACAATCCATCGAGTCAGTTGAGAATGATTTTTCATATTTTAGCAGAACTTTGCGAAGTTTGTCCCTGTCTTCATCAGTTTCCAGGGCGTCGGCTTGAGCGACCACCTGGTCAATCTGTGAAGCAATGGAGAGGGATTCATGTTCTGTGGGGAGCTCCAGTGAGTCCCCTTCAGTGTCGTAAAACCTGTCCACAGGTAGTGCACTGTAAGTTTGAGGGCCTAGACTGTCTCCTTGGTTGAAACCGAACCTGTGGACAATGTCCTGGTCGGACTCAGTGGGGGAGAAGAGAGCTATGGCCTGTGTTGGTTTTGTGAACAAGACTTGCCCCGTGTGATGACTCGGGATCAAGTTTTCTGGGAGTCCTCCCAGAAATGGAATGCTCAGTTCAAAATCGTGAAAATCAGTAGAGATCAACCATCCTAGCTGTGTGTTTTTTGGGATCGGCACCTCTTCTGTGCTTGTGTTGCACACAGCAACAGTCGTGGTTCTGCCGTCGAGGGTCACTTGGCATGTGGCCTCCATGGACAGTCCCAAGTTGAAAAACATAGGAGATGGTTGAAAGTATGCCTGTTTTGTGCTAATAGCTTGTCCTTTCATGATGTGAATCATCACTGGCTTGTTCATAACCTGAGGTGGTACCACAGTGTTATGGCTGTTAGCAACCTGGCAGACCTCTGGTATGGTCTGTCCAGCCTTAAGGTTCTCTGTGGTTAACACAGGAGAGTCCTTTGTGGCTGTATCTAGTGACCACAGTGCATTGTTGTTGATGTCCACTCGGACACCTAATCTTACCAAAATGTCGGAGCCTATGTAGGTTGCATGTGGTAAGTTCGGGACTACGAGGAACGGGTGATCCAGTTCTCGTTGGTTCCAGATTAGTTTCAGGTCAATGATCCCTTTGGCGGTCATTACCTGTTTATCGTTGGGGTCTAACGAAAAGCGGAAAGCTTTTTTGTTCATTCCTAGACCCAACTGTTTCTTAACCAAGGTTCCATAGACAGCTTGGCTGATCGCTGATTTCTCCGTCCAAGGAGATAGAACAGCATCATCGGTGTGGGATCCTTGGATCTCAACACCTTTGACTACCTGTGGTAGGTAGTGTTCGGTGAGCGCCAACTGTTTCAGCTCGCAGAGGGGGCTCTCTTGTTGGGCCTCTTCTGCCTCACCTATTTTGGAAGGTTCACTTACCGGGATTGTGCTCTCGGTTGAGGATTCCCTTGTGCCTTCTGAGGTACCTGCTGTTAAACAGTCAGTGTCACCTTGTGTAGGCATATCGATCGGCAGTGGTTGGCTCACTCTGGTCCACATTGTTTGATCGCCATAATCTATAATCGCGTCAAAGCGGTTTATAAAGTCTTGGCCAACCAAAAATGGGAATGAGTCAACGGTGGACACGTGTACCGGGTGGTACAATGTCGTTTCACCAATCTGCATGTGAACCATGGCTATAGCTGTTAGGGTTGTACTCGTATCCGAGAGGCCCTGCAAGACTATAGCACATTCTTTGAGGGGTATTTCCCTGTCAACACCGTTAGCAGCTAGCCGTAGCTCTTCCAACAGTGTGGGTGACATAATGGTTATGTCTGCCCCACCATCCAAGAGGGCCTCTTTTGTGAGGACCCCTTCCAACGTGATGGACAGGTAAGCTTTCTTAGCGGGCCCCTTTCTGATAATGTTACACAGGAACCTATCAGGTTTTCTCCGACGTTTATCACGTCTACCCCTGACTGTGTGACTTTCATTTATCAGTACTGGTAGTGCAGACACACATGGGTCTGAGTGTTCAGTTTGTGGCGAGCCACTATCATTGGTGAGTGAGCTTTCCCCCCCTTTTCCAGACGAGGGGTTCTCGGACTCCGTAACAACGATGTCATGGATACATTTAACGTTCTGTTGACTGTCACACCCCGGACTGTCAATGATTTGACTGTCGTTACCCTGATTGCCAGTATCCTGACCATCAGTATCTTGGTGATTGTCATCAATTGTGGCATTGATGTTATTTGTGTGCTCAGAGTTACTATCAATGATAGTGCTACACATCACACCAGGTTTGTTCTCATTTTTTGTATTACCCCACACTTCGAACATCTGACGTATGTTCTCCATGTCTTCTGGGGACAGAGGGCTACGGCCTTTCCTCTGGAACTTTTGCGATTTTTTGCCTGTCTCGGACTGTTCTGTTCGAGGGGTAGGAGGGGCTTGTCCTTGACTTGGGGGTTCCTGTCGGGACCACCCATTGTTATATGGTTTACTCTTGTGACCATCTTTCTTATCCTTAGGACGTGCACCCCCCTTTTGATATCGTCTTCCGAACTCTGGGTCTTGTCTGAGCCACTTCGGGTCATAGTTCCAGCGGACACCTTCGCTACGTGTTTTGTCAGGTCGAAAATTCTGTTTTTTCTCACCTTTTGTAGGAAAAGGAGTCGTTTTCCGCGCCCCTTCCAGCTCTAGTGAGTTGGATTTGACCATCTCACCCGGGCACACCTCAAAGGGTGTTTTGTTTGGTGTGCGACCTGTAAAAACATCTATCGCACACTCTCTTATTTCATCGATGGACCTCCGTTTGTAGTTCGCGCTGACATGAACTTTCTCCCTTATGTCAGGGCAGAGGTTTTGGCTGAAAATATACTTAAACCCTACCTCCTCCTCCATTTCAGGTTCGCATCTGTCGCCGAAATAGGCACGGAATATTCGGTCATAATATGACCTTGGGTGTTCATTCCTACCTTGCTTGATGTCAGCTGCTGCTATGATGCCATCGGGCCCCGTGCAAGGAGTAAACTCCTTTATCAGCGCAGCACAGAGAAGACTGTAGTCTTTCATCACTGCTTCTCGTTGACGCTTCATGAAAGCATGCACTGTCCTGTCCGATGTTAACCTTAACAGACAGATTCTATCATCAGCTGTAGCTTCTGGGAAGCGTTGAAGCTGGAAATCAAGGTCATCGAGATAGATCTTGGTTTCATGTGAGCCCATCGGGCCAGGAGCGAAGGTTTGAATGCTTTTAGCCATATTCCGTAGTTCAGCCATTGATAGAGGTATTTGTGGGTTATTATCAGATCCACTTACCGGTGCATCCGGTGGGATTGTCGGTTTTAGAGGCCCTAAGGGACGGCGTGGTGGTTTAGGTGATGGAGTTGATGTTCTAGGCGGTGGTGTTGGAGGTCTGGGCTCATCTAGAGACTGACCCTTAATTAATGCCAGACGTTTTTTCTTTTCTTGGTTTAATTTGTATTCAGTTGAGGCCAGCTTCTCCCTGCACTCTTTTAATTCCGCTCGGTCGTCTATAGACTCGCGTTGTAAGGCACAACACCGACTGTGGAGTTCTTCTTTTTCAAGAACGGCCGCATCATGTTGAGCATTAATCCTGAGATTTTGCTGTTTGGTCGCCTCGTATAACTTTAAAGTATGATCTTGGCATTTCATGAGGTCATCCCGTGTCTCCCTTGTCTCCTGTAAACTTTTAGTTAAACGTTCAATCTCAGCCTGTTTAAGATCGCAAACCAGTTGAGTCGTATCGTTCGCCTGAGACTGTTTTAGTGACTGAACCTCCACCTGCAGTTTTTCAGCTTCAGCTCGAGCTAGTTGTAAATCAACATTTAATGTTGATCTTTCCGCCTTACGTTTTCTTTGTTCACGCTTCAAATCATGCTCTAGAGCTGAATTTTCTCTGACTTCCTGGTCCAACCTTGCCTTTAGTAACAGGGCCAGCTTTGCTAAGCGCTCCATACTGACCTTTTTTGCTTCCTTTTTCGAGCCACCGCTTGCCACTTTTGTCAGCTCAGAGCATAACGTTGGTGGATTCATTTCAGGCATCGTTTTACCATAATCTGTAAATTTTTCTGCAAGCTGTCCTAAAACCTTATCAATCCAGTCTGGCTCATCAACTTCAGCCTTTTGATCCGGGCCTTGAGGATCAGGGTCCACTGGCTCTGGATCTGATTCTGCATCTGACTCTTTGTCCGATTCAGGATCTGATTCAGGGTCTGGTTCAGGATCTGATTCAGGATCTGATTCAGGAGGATTCATCTCTTGGTCTGCATCTAAGTCTTTGACCAGCGCCATATCTACTTCTTCTTTGTCTGCCATCGTGATGTTTTGATTTTGTTTGAATCAAAATTTAGCAGATTTGTGTAATTCCTTTTTCCAAGAGAATGTATCTGGAGCGAGAAGAGTACTTTTTGTTTGTTATTTTAAATTCTTTTATATATAAAATAAGCAAAAATGTTCGTCTGTACCTCTGTTATTCTAAATTTTTTATTTAAAATAAACAGGATTTTCTGTTAGTGTACAGAACAATTTTTAAGCTGGTAATTTCACCATAAAAATGCTGACTTTTTTATGATGTTTTTGAGAAAACTCATCTGTCAACGTCTTTTAACCAACAGGGGGCAGCTTTGAGTCTTAATTTTATCACATGGAGACTGATTTTGTTTATTCAGTATTTAAACTAAAAACAACCTTTTCAGAATTAGTTTCTAGTGTGTCAGTGATAAACGCTCGAACCACGTTCTTGTCAGAGACAAATCTATGTTGTTAGACAGTTTAGATGGCTTTAAATGAGTGTTTAAACTCTCAGTGAAATCTCTGTTTATCCTGTGGGTGTGTGAACTGCTTGTCACCCGAAGTGCACCTGGAAATGACGACACAAGTAGGCGGGTCGACGCAGCGCGTCACCAGCTTCCGTTGAGCGAGGCGGAGCTCGCTAAACAGATACGTGACGTCAACCAATCAATCACAGCGTTTGTAGTTCATTCCCAAGCGTTCATGGTGAATGAAGTTTTCTTACCTTCGCCCAATGCAGTGCCGGAAATGACGACAAAGTGGGCTGTCGCAACGGCGTGCGTTCCCACATCAGCGAATCAGCGTTCGCTACGAGAGTGATTGACAGCTCACAGCACTCGTTTCATCCAATCACAGCTCATAAACAGACATGCAGGACACGTCTTTTTAACGTTAGCTTGCACAGCAGACCACAACTTTATAGACTCTTAAAACAACTCAAACGCTACAAATTAACTTCCCAAAATTCTGAAACATGCGGCGAACACACCTAGACAGGCCAACTTAGTTACGCTCAGTAACACAGCACTGCAGCTGTTGAACAAACACGGACTCTCTCGGAGCGCGTCAAGGTCGGTTCTGGTCCACTTTTAGTGGAGCAGAAAACTCGGGTCTGAACCCATTCGACAACGTTCTAACAGTAATATGCTTCTTTGACCTGCTCTAAAATGTAAAATACCACAACAGCAATCTTGTAGATGTTAAATTAGCTTTCAGGTTCTATGACTCGGCGGTCATTTCAACAAAGCGTTGTACAGGAGTCCGTGCGTGAACTGGATCGGAACCAGAACCCCCACAGACCACGGGCTGACAAAACTTCACCTGAATGCTTCCAACAGCGTGTAACAGAGTTGAAACGATAATAATCTCACAGCTTCAAATGATAAAAACATGCAGAATCTGCCTGTCTTGACACTTCCAGCCAAAATTATTATCCTTAGAGTTTAAAACTTGGATCCTAATATGCAAACATGACGTTACAGTTCATGAGAGACCACAGATTTATCAATAAACTTTCAGAAAACACGTACGGCCACCAGATGTAAAGGATTATGAGGAGGTCAATATTAATACTGACCTCTTTACCTTAATTAATTTACTTATTCAGATTGAATAGTAATTTCACGGATTCTTTTCTTTTTCAGTTTACCCAATATTTCTGTGATCTTTATGATGGATAAATAAACAAAGCCATTAAGTGACAAAGACGTTAACTTAGTTGGTATGCCAGGCGACACTACCATTTATTTAAAATAAATCACTAAATTAACACCATTACACTTGATTGATATGATAATAATAATAATAATAATAATAATAATGAATTCAATTTATAACGCACTTTTCATTAATGAAAATCTCAAAGTGCTATATGATTTCACTTTCTTTCAATTTAATACGTCAGCACACTTAAATTCAACACAACAGACTTCAATACTGGATGTTAACATATTTAGTCTGTGGGCTCTTTAGCTTAAAATAGTTTCCAGCTTAGAATTGAGGGAAAGGAGATAGGAGGAAGATGGAGAAGAATTGGGAGGTTAAGAGAGGAAGTTTATCTTGCATTTATGAAACCAGATGACACTCTTCCATACGCGTCCAGCTAAGATATCATCACACCTCCAGCAAGCAAACAGCGGCTCCTTTACCTTAAGACGTCCGCCTTGGTTCTGGTAAAGAGCTGTGATCAGCCTTGAACTGACGAGTCGTCGGTCCCGCAAGTCCAAGCTGGACTCCACACGTGTTTACCTTGTCGGTGTCGGTGATACTTGCTTTCGTCGGCAGAAGCCGTGGCAGTCGTGGTTTCTTTGGCTCAAGATAACTTATTCCAGGAAGGAACAAACAAAGTTTTTGAGCTTACGCTCGTTCGAAGTGGACCCATAACAGCATGTTATCAGTCCCAGCTGGATGACGAGTCCTTAGCGCGTGACTGGTAGTCATTCAGCCCTTTGGGGAACCTCATCAGGGCATTGAGGTCCTCAGCAAACTCTGAAGCGTTTCCGCAAAAGTTAGAACTTAAAAGAGAATTAGAGAGGAGAGAAACTTGTCTCTTTTTCATTGGTCCACTTGTTATCACTATTCAAGGTGAAATTCAGCGCAGAGAAGGAAATTGTTTAGGAAAAGTATCTGAGTGAGAGACTTTCAGACGCTAGATGAGAGTTTTAGCTTAAACTCGACAAAAACAATTTCAGTGTAAGTCAGTTTGACATTTTAGCTGAACTTTGACACCTTTTCACTTGCAGAAATGACACATTGATGTTTCACATTTAAAGAATAACAGCATATAACATATATCATGAAAATGACAAAAGTTATCCTTTTGATTACATTAGAATAAAATCGAAGATAGAAATAGTCTCTTTTGGTGACTATATTCTCAGATTACAACTAATGGAATGATTTTGTGGTAAATGTCTTGCTTTACTGAGAGGTCAGTAAAGGTCATCTCTGGAACAGTTCAAAAGTACACAGGTGTAATAAAGTGGACATGGTCATGTCCACTACACCAGCACAGTCCAGGAGAAGGATTTTCAGCTACCTGTTCAGCTGCGCTACCTGGTAGTTTTTTCCTTGCAACATCGATGACGCTGAGAGCTAGTGCTGGACAATAATTCAATAACGATAAATATCGCTATATACTTTTATTCAATAACGATGATATGAAGTTTAAGCATATTTTCGATATTTCGATAGGATTTTACAACGTTTCACTGACGTTTTTCTTTTTCTGTTCGTGTTGAAGAAGCTGCTTCAACAACCCGCCCGGACAGAAAAAGCTGTGACACAAAACGTGTGTGGTGACGTCGTTGTTACGCAGCGCTCAGTCCAACAGCAGGCATTAGCGGTAGCAGGCTAAAAGCTAAGCTAGTCTCCAAAGCGCGTTGTTTTCGCTTCAAAACGAGTGCTCATGACCGTCAGAATGTGACTGAACAAAGTTTCACAAGCGAAGAGAAAGAGATGACATCACTGATGAGAGGAAAGACTAATTCGTCGGTGTGGACGTAGTTCGGTTTTGTTAAACTGCAGGTTTCTTCTGCTGGAGCGAGGTCTCTTTATGCTGAAAAACGTGACAGAGTCGTTCTAACTAGCGGTGGAAGCATTAACTTGTTTAATCTGAAGAGTTTCCACTCGATATAATATGATGGGAGTCAGAAGATGAAGAACAATAACAGCATGTTTTTTTTAATAAACTTCATCAGAAAAAAAACTGAATGAAAAGGTGCAGAAAGACTAAAATAGTGTTATAATATCTGCCCCTTGTTTAAAAAATACAAAATAACTACAAACACAACAACCTTCACCTGCACCACACCTTCCCAACTACTTTGATTTAATCATCTTTTAAAATGTATAAAATAGTTTTAGAAATGTTTATGGTGATATCAAGTCAACACAATCCTGTTTCCTGATTTACAACTCAGCTACTTACTAGTTCTAAATGAAGATTTTACAAACATTTACAGGGTTTAATAAATGTTTTAACAAATTTTAATTGAATATTTGGGGGTAATATTTGTTCTAGTTTTATACATGACTTGTAAATTACTTTGTTCAACCAAATCATAAATTTTTAATAATTTCAATTGATGAAATAATATATTTATTGTGTGACCATAGCACGTTCCTAATAATTCTTATAGCTCTTTTTTGTAAAATAAAAACAGGGTTTGTAATAGTTTTGCATGCTTTTCCCCAAACTTCAATACAACAGATTAAATAACAATCATTACATTATACAATATATTCAAAATGTTGTCATTCAAAAACTATTTTACTTTATACAGTAATGCAATTGATTTTGTTATTTTTATTCTTAAGTAATTTCCATGAGATTTCCATGTCAGCTTCTCATCAATAATGACACCCAAAAGTTTTATTTAATTAACTATGAATGTCAATGCTGTAAATTTTAAAGTTCTTGTTTAAAGTTAAAACTATTAATATTGACACAGTTGAGAATTTTATGGCAAGAAAGTTCATGCTCAATAATCCAGGTACCAAATCCAATAATTCTCAGTCAGGTCATCTGGACAGTTTCTTTTTTATAGAAACTGGATGGAGGATGAAACGTGTCTATAAAAAAGAAAGTGTCCAGATGACCCGACTGAGAATGATTGGGTTGAGAAGTTTACGTTTATTTGATGGTGATTTCCATCTTTTTGGAGGCTAAATACAAATACAAGGGGAACATTAATTTATTTGTATAGTTTATAGTTTTTTTTAGGATTTTATATTGTTTATATCGATATTGAATTATATCGTTATCGACCGAAATTAAGAACTATATCGTGATAAAAAAAATTGGCCATATCGTCCAGCCCTACTGAGAGCTTATCCACCCATGAGGCTATGGATGACTCACTGACGTTAAACCATCTCAGGGGGGCCTGAGGGGCCCTGGCGGGATGGACAAAAACAAGTGGCCTTGGTATTGCAGGCCCACCAGGCAGAAAAGCTACAGGAGCTGCAAGGGGCCACCAACAAAAGAAGAGGAAAGGAGATGCCCCTGCACCATTACAGGTGCTCTCACTCACAGAAGGAGAGTAAATGCCTAATTTTTACCACCAGTTTCTGTGTTTTTAAGGAACACAGACTAGCTAGTTCGGAACGTCTAAACACACAAGAACACTCAGACCCTTGTGTAATAAAGAAAAATTGCCATCCACACACGACAATAAAATCTCAAGACTACTGAATGTGTCCTGGTCCCAAAATGGGAACAGGGCCTCAGGTTTGCCCGCTCACGTAGCATGGGAACCTGACCTTTTGAGCCCAGACTTCACTTGTAAAATGCTACAAGGAGCTGAGTATATGTGCGTGCGCACTAAACAATAACTCGTCTACTGTATGTGTAATGAAAAACAAACACTGTTTCATGCATACACAAGAATGAAAGTTCCAGAGCACAGACTACCCTGGCTTTTAACTCACCACTTGGTGGAATACAACCTACTAGGCCAAACTACGAACCGCAGTGGGACACACGAGTTTTTCCTGAGACAGTCAGAACTCGCAATGTCTTCTGCTGGGCAGACCAGCCTGCTCCAGAGTACACGGGAGGGGTCGAAGGCCACCCCTTCCGCACTCAAATGAAGCAAGCAGCCGCTAGACATCCCTCCCAGGGGATGCGTTGCAGGCTGAAGTTCTTCCTGGTGCCCAAAAAGAGACGAATACCTGAGACCGGCCCTGGATCTCAGGACTCTGGGCAAGAAAACAAGAATTTTTCAATTTCAAAATGTTGATGTGGCATGACCTACGGTCATTAAATGCACCACAGGTGCTGCAATGTGATTGGTGGTTCTGGGGCTGACTTCCTGTATAAAACGGAGCCAGCCTCCAGGGGTGAACACACGTCATCCGCCTTCCGGCGGCTTTGCTGGCTGTGTCACGCGCTAGCTGGGCGCTTTTGGTCGCACAAGCTTCATGTTTCCCTCTTGCTAGAGGTGAAACTTGGTGGTGAGTAAGCGCCAGTTTATCTCTCTGTTTTATACTTTTTAGATTTTAATGTCAAATATTTATTGTTTTAGTCGCTGCTGTTTGTCCTTGCGGTGTGTTTGCTGCTGTCCGGATGGTCCCGACTGGTTTTCTGCCTCCACCTGGGTCGTCCTTCAACTGCCGACTGGTCCTGGATCGGTGTCCGCTGGCTGGACGGCGTGGGGCGGGCCGCATCACGCGTCCTGCGGGCCGAGGTGGCCCTAACGCCCAGCTCAACTGAACAGGCATCTGCTGGAGTGGCGTCTCTTCCGGGGCGACAGATCGTATACCAGGGTGGACTTTGGATTGTCATGCGATCGATAAACGGATCGCTGCAGGCGGTGACAGTAATCTTGTTTTGGTGTGTGTGTGTGTATGTGTGTGTGTGTGTGTGTGTGTATGTGAATGATTATCTTTCCTGTTTTAGAATACTGTATGAATTGCACTTTTATTGACTGGAGCTATTGCTGCCTTTTAAAACTGTGAATATTTTAAACTGTAAATATTTTAAACTAAGGATTTTATCTAATTAAACAATTGTGCAATTTAATTGGTGCCAGTGTGTGAATCTGTCCAAGCCTCCTCTGCAAACGGGTCTATGTGCCTAAGGGTAACTTTTAGTAAAGTTTTTAACCAAATTCACTTTCTTTTGTTAAAATTATTATTATTATTATTTTAAGGGAGTGGTGGCGCAGAGGTTAAGAAGGTGAGCTTGTGATCGGAAGGTCGTCGGTTCAAGCCCCGGTACCGACAACATCAAAGATGTGGGTGGGATAAGTGAAGCGGTCACACTCGTCTCCACCCTCATCTGCCCCACTCTGGGCCCTTGAGCAAGGCCCTTAACCCCCTCCATCTGCTCCCCCGGGAACCCTAGATATCAGCTCTCTACTCCACACAGAGGGCTGTGGTTGTTCGGTGGTCTGTGGTTGTGTCAGGAAGGGCATCCGGTGTAAAAACAACTGCCAAAGCTTCATGTGACCAGTTCGCTGTGGCGACCCCTAACGCAGGGAATAAAGCCGAAAGAAAAAAAAATATATATATATATATTATTATTTTTTTTAAACTAAAGTTCCCTATTTTTATCAATACCCGTCCGGCTACATTTACACTGCGGCAGGTCCTCCGGTCCGTGAGACTTGGAGACTATGCATGTACAGTGGATTTGAGAGATGCCTGCTTCCATGTGGGCGTCTGGAGGAGGCACAGGAAATTCTTCTGGTTTTGCCTTCAAAGGGAAAGCTTATAAATACAAAGTCTTACCCTTCGGTTTGAAGACTGCTCCTCATACATTTACTAAATGTCTGGATGCAGCCCTGACCCCTCTTAGGAATCAAGGAGTCAGGATTATGAACTACCTGGATGACCTCCTGGTTTTGGGCTGGGAGCAGGCCCAGTCACACTCCTGGGTGATCTCTCACCTGGAGTCTCTCGGATTTTTCATAAACCCACAAAAGGAGTGACTCGACCCCGTCACAGATTACCGTATTTCTGGGAGTGCAAGTCTACACCATACTACAAGGCATGGCTCTCAGAGGAACGTGCTTCCTCGATTCGCCGTTGCCTGGCAAAAGTTTAAACTGAATCAACGGATTCCCCTGTAAGTATGCCAACGCCTCTTTAGGCCTCTTGGCGGAAACCATACCCTGTGTGCCACACGCATTGGTGAGGATGCGGATCCGGCATGCATGGCTAAATGCCTGAGGGCCCCAGAAGCTTGGGGGGACCTGTCCGTGTTCACGGAAGGGGTCCCGTAAGGTAAGGTGTCATCCCATGTGATTATCATGACGGACACCCTGGAAACAGGATAAGGAGGCAGTCTGCAGAAATCAGAATGCCCGAGGCCTCTGGAATGATCAGGAAGTAGATTGTACATCAACTTCCTGGAGTTGTTGGACGTATTCATGTCAGCAAGATACTTCTTTGGTAAAGGTCTGATTGCGGGACAGCACGTCCTGGTGTAATCAGATAACAAAACCACAGTGTCATTCATTGACTGGGGAAGGGGGATGAGATCCCAAGCCCTCCTCAGCCTGACACAGAGGATGCTTACATGGTATGCTCCAGGATTATTGTCGCTTAGGGCGACTCATGTTCCGAGTGAACTGAGTTACGGAGCGAATTCCCTCTCAAGAGGGCCTCTTTTGAAGAATGAAGACTGAACCCACGACTCGTGGATCAGGTCTGGTCAGGGGTTAAATGAACCTCAGTGGACTTGTTCCCATGCAGAGCCAGTTCACAATGTGACCTCTACTTCTCAAAGTTCAGGGATACCATGGCAGTTGCCTTCTTAGCAACAACAACAACATACACAAGGGACACTCTTGGTGTTTGTTTACTTGGGAGTTGCTTCAGTGGAAGGGTTCCCCTCTCCTCTGACAGTTCTCCAACATCAGGATGGGCCTCTTTGACAGTCCTAGTACAGCAAACCCTCGACCTACATCACCTGCGACCTACGGCAACTCAGACTTACGATTTTATCATATTTAATAAAAATATGATAAAAAAAAATGTTTTTTTTTTTGTTTTTTGTTTTTTTGTGTGTTTAAATGTTATTAATTTCATGTGTATAGCACTTTGTTGCAGCTGTGGTTGTTTTAAATGGCTTTATAAATAAAGTATAATTATTAATATTACGTTTTTATTACAATTTTATCGTATTTACGCAACTTCCGGTCGTTTCCGGTCGCCATTGCGGTCAATGGAGCTCCGCCATAGATGCTGTCAGCTGGCTCTAGAGGACTGTGTGTCCGATCAGGGTTGCCTCATACGGATAAATTTGCTGGAAACACTCGGTCAACTCTGTGGACGTCTCAGGCCCGGAGAAGCAGCCGGCGATCGCCCCGCGATCGCTCCCACAACGCCGCCCGACATGCTAACGACAGCAGCTAACAGAGCAGCTAACACAGGCGAAGACACCGAGCCGACATGCCGCGGAGGGGCCATCTGCGGCCGGGAGCTCGCCGCAAATGTCCGCCTGGCAGTCGGGGGACACCGAGCTAACGCGGAGATACAAAGCCGACAGCCTTTTTGAATGAACTGACATGCTAACGACAGCAGCTAACAGAGCAGCTAACACAGGCGAAGACACCGAGCCGACATGCCGCGGAGGGGCCATCTGCGGCCGGGAGCTCGCCGCAAATGTCCGCCTGGCAGTCGGGGGACACCGAGCTAACGCGGAGATACAAAGCCGACAGCCTTTTTGAATGAACTGACATGCTAACGACAGCAGCTAACAGAGCAGCTAACACAGGCGAAGACACCGAGCCGACATGCCGCGGAGGGGCCATCTGCGGCCGGGAGCTCGCCGCAAATGTCCGCCTGGCAGTCGGGGGACACCGAGCTAACGCGGAGATACAAAGCCGACAGCCTTTTTGAATGAACTGACATGCTAACCATTGCTGCTAATGGCGGGGCCTAACCGTAGCTAACGCCGAGCTTGTTTTGGATGGAGGATTATCGCGGAGAAACGGCTTTCAGTAAGTTTTTTTTTTTCTGGCTCCAAATGTATGAAGTTAAGAAGCTAACAGTCATTCTTTTAAACAGTTTTGACCACGTGTGTGCGTGTGGAGCGTAAGGAAGCTGGGGGAGCTCGGACGGCTGATGCTAAAAGACGAAGGCAGGCTTTGACCAGCTCAAAGTAAGACATTATATTTTTTATTTATTGTACAGTACTGTATTCATTTACTGTACAGTTCTGTGCATGTTTATGGCCTAGTATGTCTGCTTGTTCAGTCTCATGCCATTAAATATGTGTGTGGCGCTCCGTTAGCGGGATATCCGCGACCTATGTCAGAAATGCGGACCTACGACAGGCAGGTGTTTTTGGTCCGCGAGGTACGACAACATCGACCTAAGTCAAACCCGTAGGTCCCAATCCCTTACGTAACTCGAGGGCTTCCTGTAGTTGTCTGTTCAAGAAGCAGATGAGGGACTCGTGCGTGCCCCTTGTACATAATTTTTTCCCCTGGGGACCTGGAAGGTTACCCTGTGCTTGTACTGGGTTTTTTTTACCTCCACATTGCCATCTGATTGCCAGTGGCGTAATAGGTCCCTTGCTCTTTTCCTCCTGCTTCTCAAGTTTTCCAGGGAAAAAGGGGATGTGGAGTAATCACACTAGCAGAAGATGCTTATGCTGTCTCTAACTGATGTTTTCATCTATGTGTCCAGTGGTAACATCAGGACGATGTTTCTACATGTGGCATTTTTCTTCTCAGGCTGTGCTCTCTACATACCTTGTGGAGAGCGGCTGGGAAATGCCTGCCGTATTAAGGCAGATCAAAGTCAAAGTCAAAATCAACTTTATTGTCAGAACTGCAATATGTACAGGACATAAACAGGATTGAAATTGCGTTTCTCTCAGTCCCTCGGTGCAACAGTAACCATCTAAACACTAAACACTAAAACATTTAATAAACATAAGCATAAAATAGTAAAAGTGTAACACTGTCCTGAGTTTTTTCATAGTAGTATAAAAGTATGAAAATTTACACCAACACTGAAACACCAAACACCCCTAAAACACCAAACACCCAATGAACATAAGCATAAAATGAAATAATAAAAGTGTAATACTGTCCTGAGTTTTTTCATAGTAGTATAAAAAGTATAAAAAGTATATCTATAAAATAAACTGAAGGTTCTAGCATTGACATTTGCAAAGAGTGGCACAGCAGCATATGAGTTAAT
>JBBPBX010078673.1:5927-16571 GCA_038048925.1 Garcialebias charrua
TTTTTGTACTACTATTTCTACTTCGCGGTTTTTCACTTATTGCGGGGCTTCAGGGTACGAATCCCCCGCGATAAATGAGGAACTACTGTACTAGAAAATTCACCCCAAAATTAGCGTTATCCTAATATCAGTGCAGGCAAACTCAATACTGAACAGCATTACAATGAACCACAGAAAAAACTGCATGGCAATCATACTGTATATTTAGGAATCAGACCGATCCCCACTGCTTTACTTGTAAATGAGTGCCCAAGGCTCAATTGGATTAACTTGTATAAATAAAAGTTAAATGAATGGGGAAAAAAAGTCCATAGCTAATTCAGTTGATGGCCAAAATGCCAGAACACCTCGAGACTTTTATGAGGAAGTGTGGGTTTATCAAAGCTGACATCAACATTGCAATATTTAACAATATTTTCTAAGTTTCATATCCTGATGCATGCTCAATAATCCAGGTAGAAAAAAAAAAAGTTGTGAGGTCCTCTGAACGTTCAAAAAACAAACAAACAAACAAACAAATTGTAGAAACGTTTCGTATTTCATCCGAAAGACGCTGTATTCAACTCAGTCTTATAAATAGCATCTTCTCAAGTGGATCAACCAGTTTGCTGCTGACAGTCAAAACTACCGTAGATGTTCACATGATCAAGGAGGACCATCAGCCTAACGGTGGGTCGTTAAAACTAGATGTCTTATTATCTAAGTTTCATGTTTTTCTCAAGTTGTGCAGCCTTAAATATGGCGTTCTTTGTTTTCACAAAAACCTCGAGTAAAATGAAGGAAACCGAATCTAAATGCAACAATTTGTAGTTTTAACAAACAAATAAAAACATACAGACAAAAATATCTGCTTTTCAAAAAAAAAGATAATTAAGCTGCGATGGAAAGATCAAAGAATCACTGCCATCAGATGAAATGACCTACAGAGCTTCTCTTTTTCACCAGCAGCCTCAAACAGATGAATGCAGTGTAGTAATCTAAGCATTGGATCACGCTGACCTCAGTAATCACACGGCTTAATGCCACATCCTGTCCCTTTGGCAACAACATAAACCTGCCAGCATATAGCATCAAACGCAGCAACACTTTGGTGAAAGTCACTTTTATCTTCCTATAGAGACCGAACACAAGTTTAGAGCCTTTACATCTGTCAGTCATGCACATCTGATGACGTTTGTAACGATTTTGCACACCTGAATTTCATCACGGAGAGCTTCTTTGCTGCAAGCATAAAGTCTCACCTAGAGAGAAGGGAGAGGAGCTGGGTCCACTGGTTCCACTGTTTTCTTTGCTGCTCAGAGACAACGATGAGCTCGGTTTGGAGGCTGACGCGCTGCTGGAGAGCTGACGGCTTTTACTGTCTGAGAATGCACAGAGAGGAACGTGGCACGCCACACTGCAACTTAAAGAGTGTTGACAAACTAAGCAAATGGTCCACTGATGTCACGGCTGAGAAGGTATTGATAACTATTACACAGAACAACACTTAAAAAATGACCAGGCTATCCCTTTAATGAAAGGAGGCGTTATGCAAAAAATGTTTTTACCATAATATTTTTGACTATTTCATCCAAAAAAGCACTAAACAAATACAGGCACTGGTAGTCCTCGACTTACGACGTACATCGGTTCCTACGCGGCGCCGTAAACCGATTTTCGACGTAAGTCGGAATATACGTACATACTGCACCATATACATGTACAGTATTGTATTACCAAGCACTTAGCCTATCCTAACACAGTACCCTACATAATTATCAAAAAACACATACGTTTGGGAGCCGGAAAAAGAGTTAATGGCCCACTAGGATGCTGTTGACGACGTTCTCCTCGGTCCATCCGCCGTACCTGTATTCCGTTTTTCGTTTACGACGTAAAACCGCGTTCACAGTACAGTACAGTATTCCTCCGCCGCTGAACTGAGTACAGTACAGTATTTTCCACCGCTGCACAGCGTACAGTACAATAGATCGTCGGAACCTCCTTCCCCTCACTGCAGGACTTGCACAGCAGCCGCCTCACTCGGAAAGCCCACTGCATGGCAGGTGATCCCACACACCCACTACACAGCTGCTTCAGACTGCTGCCATCAGGGAGGAGACTGAGGAGTCTCCAGGCTCGAACCAGCAGACTGAGAGACAGCTCTGTTCATCAGGCAGTCAGGATGCTAAACACTCTGCCTGCTCTGCCTCCCCTCCCATTTGAACTGCCTTAACACCAAAAACTTTCTCACACATTACCACACAACACAAAGATTTTAACACTGGACTCTGTGTCATCAAACGGGTTATTCACTAAACTCTCGGTCATGTGCTCATTCAGTTTGCACTACTTCTCATATTTGCACTAATGTTTGTATTACATCACTGCCTATAGTCATACTACTGTTTACATTCACTGTTTACATACTACTGTTTACATTCACTGTTTACATTTATTAATACTGTTTACATTTATTACTACTGTTTACATTTATTACTACTGTTTACATTTACACTACTTTTATATCTACACTACTGCTGATACATATACAGTATTCTCTGACCAGCCTTATTTAAGGATGCCCAATGTGCCTTACTGCATATGCCACTTTTGCCTCTATACCAACATCAACTACTACCTCATACATATACTGTGTACATTAACTCATATGCTGCTTTGCCACTCTTTGCAAATGTCAATGCTAGAACCTTCAGTTTATTTTATAGATATACTTTTTATACTTTTTTTATACTACTATGCAAAAACTCAGGACAGTATTACACTTTTATTATTTCATTTTATGCTTATGTTCATTAAATGTTTAGTGTTTTAGTTTTAGTTTTAGTGTTGGTGTAAATTTTCATACTTTTATACTACTATGCAAAAACTCAGGACAGTGTTACACTTTTACTATTTTATGCTTATGTTTATTAAATGTTTCAGTGTTTTAGTGTTTAAATGGTTACTGTTGCACCGAGGGACTGAGAGAAATGCAATTTCAATCCTGTGTATGTCCTGTACATATTGCAGTTCTGACAATAAAGTTGACTTTGACTTTGACTTTGATATTTTCCGCCTCTGCTTTACGTTTATGACGTAAAACCGGTCCATCCGCCGTATTCCGCATTCCATTTACGATGGAAAACTGCGTTCACGGTACAGTGCAGTGTTTTCCTCCGCCGCTACGTTTACGACGTAAAACCGGTCCATCCGCCATATTCCGCATTCCGTTTACGACGTAAAACCGCGTTCACAGTAAGGTGCAGTGTATTCCTCCGCCACTACGTTTACGACGTAAAACCGGTCCATCCGCCATATTCCGCATTCCGTTTACGACGTAAAACTGCGTTCACAGTACAGTGCAGTGTATTCCTACGCCACTACGTTTACGACGTAAAACAGGTCCATCCGCCATATTCCGCATTCTGTTTACGACGTAAACCGCGTTCACAGTACAGTGCAGTGTATTCCTACGCCACTACGTTTACGACGTAAAACCGGTCCATCCGCCGTATTCCGCATTCCATTTACGACGTAAAACCGGTCCATCCGCCATATTCCGCACTCCGTTTACAACGTAAAACCGCGTTCACAGTACAGTGCAGTGTATTCCTCCGCCACTACGTTTACGACGTAAAACTGGTCCATCCGCCATATTCCGCATTCCGTTTACGACGTAAAACCGCGTTCACAGTACAGTGCAGTATTCCCGCCGCTACGTTTACGACGTAAAACCGGTCCATCCGCCGTATTCCTGCACCGCGTACAGTTCAATATTGTATTCTTCTGCCGCTGCGTCACAACGTTTATGACGTAAAACTGCGTAACTCGAAATAAGGCTTTTCATATTAAATGGGAGATGCGTCGTAACCACGAAACGTCGTAACTCGAGACCGTCGTAACCCGAGGACTACCTGTATCTGTCATTTATATCATTTAGATACTAGTTTTATTATTGACTGAATTATTTGTAGTAAAATAAATGTTGCTCTATAAATGTAAATAAATCAAAGTTGCTCTGAACCTTTCCAGCAGATGAGGGGTCCTTTGCACAGAGCACCCTGAGAGTTCTTCACCAGGTAGTATTTTAAGTGCTTTTGCTTCTTGGGCTGCGTGGACAGCTTCAGGTTGATGTGGTTCGAAAACTCGGTGAAGTATCTGAAGCCCTTCTCACCACAGCCCACGCAGTTTCCGGAAAAACCTGGAAAGCAGCGCCACAACGACCGGGCCGCAACGTTATTTTATAAACTTGTCCTGTGAGAGTGTCCACCTCCCGGTGCAGACAGCGGAGCGCGTCTGTTTCACCGGAAATTGCAGAGTAAAACATGAGATCACCAGATCGAACTGACCTAAAAGTGCATTTTTCCCGTTCTCGTCGGGCAAAAAGCGGCGGTCCACAGCGCACACCAGGATGTGCTCGGGGACGCTCGGGGACTTGGCGCCGACCAGCTCGAAGCCTGCTGGGACTTCAATGGCCTCTGTTGCAATGGTGACAAGACGGAGGTCCTTTCCAGCTTGGCAGAACCCTACAAGATGTTTTTCAGTCACAACAAGAATCAAATATGAAGTTTGACTAAATATGTCAAAGGTTAAGCATTTTCAGGGTACTCTACTTGTTTTATGCCAATGTATGGATCTTTTGTTAAGGCAACTATACAAAGTCCAAAACAAAATGTCCTAAAATAAGTCAGATCTTATTATTCTAAATGCACAGAGGTGATACCATCGAGCGTGCAGCAGCCATCTGGCGCCGGAGCTTGCAGGTAGGGGAGTGGAGGACTGCTGCAGTCGGAGTCATCGTCCTCCTCCATCTCTTCCAGATCATTACCAGAGTTTCCATTTATGAGCTCTTGTCCCCGATGCTCTCCACTTTGAAGCGCCATGCCAGGTTTTGGCTTCACATCTATTGGATGCATGAGATGCAATTTTATTTTTTAAGTTGAACAAGATAAAAATTATTATTTAGCACATGGTGTAAACTTCGCTAAGGCAATCACGAAAACACGAGTTGAATAAAAAGTGACACAAACTGAGGTTGACAACTTTCATGCGTGCAGAGCTGAGAAGTGGGCGTGGACAAGAACGCTTGCAGGTGGCAAAGAGCAGAGGAGGCAGGGAGCTGAAATCATGACATTCTGTACTCTTTTACAGTGTTTAGAGTTTAGAAACATTGTTTAGAATACAGGTAGTCCTCGACTTACGGCAATCCGACTTTACGAACGTATCATATTAATAAAAATATGAAAAAAAAATTATTATTATTATGTGTTTAAATGTTCTTGATTTCATGTGTACAGCACTTTGTTGCAGCTGTGGTTGTTTTAAATGGCTTTATCAATAAATTATTATTGTTATTACTATTTTTAAGCCGATTTACGAAGTTTCCGGCAGTTTCCGGCAGTCAGTTTTCGGCAGTGCCCGCCAGTTTAGCCAGTTAGCTCCGGCCCCGGCAGCCGGCTTCGGACGGACCGTGTCCGATCAGAGGTTGCTGTGCTCAGATACATGAGCTAAGAGCTGAACAGCGGTTTTGCGGAGGGACGGATGGACGAAGGAAAATGACGCTGTGGACCGTGTGAAGCAGCAGACAGCGAGCTTGTCCGGAGGAGCAATGAGACAACATGCTAACAAGTAGGCATGTAACGGTACAAGTGGGTGTACCGAACCGTTTCGGTACACCACGTTCGGTTCGGTCCACCTGCGTACCGTTTCGGTTATTTTTTCACTCATTAAACGTTATTAACGGGGGAATATATGCACCGCGGAACAAAATTTCCTGGGCGCGTTTCAGCACGGAGCTATTATCGCGCGGCACGCGCAGCACGTGCAGCTTTTAGCCATTAGCATCTCGTGCGTTCTCCTGTTTCTGAACGCTTTCTTGTAAAAAGACGAGCGCACATTCAAAGCTGTGTGGACTTTGTTTCATGAAGACTGCAGCAGCAACATGTCTAAGGTGAACGCGCTGGAAACTATGTCATCCGAACGTGCACGAAGAAACAGCAGCTGCATTAAAACTACTTCATCAGGTAATCAGAGCGGTCCAGAGCAAACACAAGCTGTATGAGTTTTAAAATCTGTGAATCTAAGTCTGAATGTTGTTATATGCGCAGGCTTTAAAGCTGCTCTATGTAAGTTTGTAATGCAGTCTGTAACTTTTCTAACAATATATTTTTAACATATTTCTTCACTCTGTCACTATCTACTGACAGACTGATGTTAGACAAAGTAATCTCTGAAAAAAACTATAGTCCCCTTGCTTCTCTATCAGCATTTATAAAAACACTAAAAACACAGAGTGACCCGGACAATGACCAGCCAATAAAAACAGAGTTGTTTGTCACGCCCCAACCCACGCCCCCGCCTGTCCCAGCCTCAGCGCCGCGCACATTCTCATTCAAAGGATTGCAAAGCGATGCAGGACTGATTTGTATGTGACACAAATGTATTAAATATCCCTTCTTCATCCCAGAGCTGGACTTTTATTTTGTTTTTTTGCCAAAAGTCAAGTGATCGCTTCATCCTTCACTCACAGGAATGAGGAAGTCACGAGCGAATTAAATCATGTCCAACGTTGCTTCGTGAAGCTCTGCTGATTTCTGCTGGTTTTTGTGTTGTAGGACCAGTGATTCATGGTTTTATTATATTTTTAGGATGTTTTATTAACATATAATCACAGAACTTCGCAGCGCAGAGACAGGACATGTAGAGGAGGTGGAGCATTCCAGAAATTCCATTCCTGCACTGACAGAAAGAGGAAGTCACGAGCGAATTAAATCATGTCCAACGTTGCTTCGTGAAGCTCTGCTGATTTCTGCTGGTTTTTGTGTTGTAGGACCAGTGATTCATGGTTTTATTATATTTTTAAAACGTTTTATTAACATATAATCACAGAATATTGAAGCGCTCCGAGCGGACACACAGCAGGGGGCGGAGCTGCAGAACTCAAGTTCAACAGAGAACGGACTGTGGCTCCCCCTCAGAGTCATATATGGCTTTGAGGGGAGGGAGCAGAATGCTTTTACATGCTGGAAATTTTTCTAATGGTACATCCAGACCGAGCGCCTTTTCATTTTTATATATTTTTAATTGATTATTAGCTGTATATTGACAAATATGGTACAAAAACGTGCATAACAAGCTAATATTCACAGATTTTAACCCAAAAACAAAACCCCAGACAGCAGATAAACCCACCAAATAACATTTGCGCAAAGTAGAGGTGGTAGTAATAACAATTAATAAAATAAATTAAAATCAGTCACAATTCTACAATGCAATAATTAATAAAATAAAATAAATCACAATTATACAATGCTATTTTAGATAGACCCATGTCCATAAACTATATAAGGTAAAATTAAGTAAACTACAAAGAAAAAAAAAAAAAAAAAAAGGATGGGGGGGGGGGGGGGAGCTACTCAACGACAGTTGTAGAAGATTTCTCATAAACTGTTAAGAAGGGGTACCAAACTTTATAAAATTTATTTTCAGAACCCCGGAGAGTAAATGTTATCTTTTCTAAGTCCATACATAACATAATATCCCTGATCCAATGTGAATGTGACGGGGGAGCTGGATCTTTCCACTTTAATAAAATGGCTCTCCTGGCAAGTAAAGATAAAAATGAAAGCATTCTTTGTTTAAAGCGTGGTATGTCTAGTTCTGGGGCCACTCCAAAGACGGCGGAGATGGGCTTTGGCTCAATCTCACATTGCAAAACTTCAGATATAGTGTGGAAAACTGATTTCCAGAAGTTAGCCAGGGTAGGACAAGACCAAAACATATGGATTAGTGTAGCAGGTGCACTCCTACACCTGTCACACGTTGGATCCACGTTTGGGTAAATGCGCGCCAATTTAACTTTAGAATAGTGTACCCGATGGACAACTTTAAATTGCAGGAGTGCATGACGAGCACACATTGAAGTTGAATGCACCTGATCCAGAATAGAGTCCCACACCTCGTCAGAGAGGGGGGATTGAAGGTCTTGTTCCCAGACTGTTTTAATAGCAGTCAGAGATGGACAATTCAATCTGAAGATAAGACTATAAAGTTGAGACAACACACCTTTGGAAGTGGGATTGATTGACAGAAATGCATCAAGAGGGTTATCTGGAGGTTTATAGGGAAATTGTGGTGTCATACTTTTCACATAATGCCTGACCTGAAGAAATCTGAAAAAATTTGAGGATGCAATTCCAAACTTTTCTGTTAGTTCAGAGAAGCTGGAAAAGCATCCATTTGAATATAAATCTGCAAAGCATTTAACTCCTTTTTCATGCCAAACTCGAAATCCAGCTGATGGAGCAAACAGGTGATTACCTGCAACAGGACTTAAAAGTGAAAAAGCCTGGAGACCAAGAGTTTTTCTGAATTGAGACCAGATTTTAAGAGACTGTTTAACCACTGGGCCACCAAATGGAACTGAACAGGTCAGAGGAAAAGGTGAACCTAAAAGTGAAGGCAGAGAAATTCCAGTACCTTTTTAGCGTACCGTTACACCCCTAATATATATATATTATATATACTGTATATACACAGGTAGTCCCTGACTTATGAGCGTATGGACTTACGAGGATCCGACTTTACGAGATTATCATAATTAATAAAAATATGACATAAAAAAATGTTTTTTGTTTAAATGTTCTTAATTTCATGTGTACAGCACTTTGTTGCAGCTGTGGTCGTTTTAAATGGCTTTATAAATAAAGTATAATTGTTATTTTTATGTTTTATTTCAATTTTTAGTGTACTCTGTACTGTATTAGCGATCGCTCCCAAATTCCCCCCGCCTGAAATATAACGAGCAGACCTAAGCGGAGCTCCCACTGCCCTGCCGCCTGACAGGCAACGAGCAGAGCTACCAATCCGACATCCCGGGACCGGGAGCTGGCGGACATGCTGGGTGGGAGCTGCTGGCTTTTTAGGACCGTGCGTGCGATCAGAGGTTGCCTCATACGGATAAATGAGCTGGAAACTCTCTGTGAACTTTGTGGACGTGTCTGTTGTGGAGCAACCGCCGCGATCCTCCGCGATCGCTCTTAAAAAGCGCCGCGCGACAACATTAGCCCATCGGCTAAGCTAAGGCTAGGCTAAATGCTAAGCGGACCCCCACCAGAACCAAACCGAACCGGCGGCCGGGAGCTCGCCTCGATGTCCGCCTAGCAGCCTAAGATGTTGGATGGACATTCAGCTAACGTGGAGAAGCAGCTCCGACAGCCTTTTTTGGATGGATGGACTCGTTAGCACGGAGCTAATGAGTGCAGGCCTAATGGCGGTGGCTAACAACAAACAGCTCACGCGGTCAGCTTGTTTTGGATGAACGAACACCGCGGAGAAACGGCTTTCGGTAAGTTTATTAAAGTAAACTCCTTTTATGGCTTCAAATGTATGGACTTAACAAGCTAACAGTCCTTCCTCTAAACAGTTTGGACGACGTTAGAGCAGCAGAATGTATGGAGCCCCGACATGCTCGGACGTGCTAACAGACGAGACAAGCTTGATCAGCTCAAAGTAAGAAATTATATTTTTATTTATCTGTTTTGTACTGTACAGTACAGTATGCTGTTTCTGTGATGAAAATAACTAAAAGTACAGCTGCAGTTGGCACTAAGGCACTTTGGCGTCTTTTTTCCTATTTACGAGCGCTGTTCCGGTTTTACGAGATAGCACGTGCGTTGTCGGACTTACGAGTTTTTCATCTTACGAGATACTCGTTGTAACGGAACTCGCTCGTAAGTCGGGGACTACCTGTATATATATATATATATATATATATATATATATATATATATATATATATATATATATATACATATATATAATATATATATATACAGCAAACCCCCGACCTACGACCCCATCGACCTGCGAACCACGGGACCTACGAACGTATCATATTTAATAAAAATATGAAATTACTGTATTAAAAAAAAAAAAAAAAAAAAAATTTATTTTTTTATTATTTTTTTGTGTTTAAATGTTCTTAATTTCATGTGTACATCACTTTGTTGCAGCTGTGGTTGTTTTAAAGGCTTTATAAATAATAATTATGATAAAAAATGATCATTTCTGATCATTTTTGTCATGATTGCGCAATAATTGTGCAACTTCCGGTCATAACAGGAAGAAGGTCGGTCATAACAGGAAGAAGGTCGCCAGTCACCGGAGGCCAGCCATCTTAAGCCTAGGATATAGTTGACGCGTCGCATAGGGCGCGCGGCCAAAGTGACGCAATCGCGAAGTCCCCGCCCCCGCGCTTTGGCCAGCGCGTTGGTTTCGCGCGTGGTCGTGCACCTCCCAGATTTTGAAGCTCCGCAAGCCTAGCGCGCGCGCCGAATTGATTGACAGGTCGGGTGTGGACCTCACCGACAGCCTTCACGCCAGATTCTGCAGCTGTCTGCGCCGCTGTGGTCGTGGAAACGGCGTCGCGACGCATGGAGGAATGTTTTGTGACACAAAATGTATTAAATTCTCCTTCATTCCTGATCTGGAGTCGGACTTTTCTTTTGTTTTTTCGCCAAAAGTCACGTGATCGCTTTCTCCTCCGCTGACTCCATGCATTAAAACCGCAAATAAAGACAACAGTTCAGCACGCGAGCGGAAAGCTATTTGTTTTTGTTGTGTGATTTCAAACAGTTCTTCTTCTACGGTAGATTTCTTCTT
>JBBPBX010078674.1:0-16571 GCA_038048925.1 Garcialebias charrua
GAGTGCTACTTGAGTCAGAAGGAAATGGCAGGCTACCAACACATATGAATTCAGCTAACATTAGTCTCTTATTAAAATCAGGCAAAGACCCAGTATTACCTACCAGTTATCGTCCAATTTCTCTTATTAATGTAGATGTTAAAATAATTTGTAAAGTCTTATCAAAAAGACTAGAGAAGATAACTCCTGTTATTATACATCCAGACCAAACCGGATTCATAAAGGGAAGACACTCGAACACAAACACTCGCAGATTATATAATGTAATAGAGTATTCGTATTTTAAAAATATTGAAACAGCTATTTTTTCTTTAGATGCTGAAAAAGCATTCGATAGAGTAAATTGGAATTTTTTATTTGCTACCTTAAATAAATTTGGTTTTGGGAATTACTTCATTAACTGGTTAAAAATATTATATAGTTCACCAACAGCGTGCGTCAGGACAAATAATCAATTATCTTCAAGCTTCTGTTTACAGAGGGGCACCAGGCAAGGTTGCCCACTTTCACCAGCATTATTTGCTATTTTTATTGAACCTTTAGCAGCAGCAATAAGGCAAAGTGCTGATATTAAAGGAATAAAGGGTAGAAACATAGAACATAAAATTAGTCTTTATGCTGATGATGTTTTGCTTTTTCTTGAGAACTCAGGAAACTCAATATCTAATGTTATCAAGTTAATAAACTCATTCTCAAAAGTTTCTGATTACTCTATAAACTGGACAAAATCTACAGTTCTTCCAATAAATTGCGTGTTTAATAATTCTCTTAATGAAAGATTGCAATCAGGAAACATTAAATATTTAGGTGTTAATATCTCTCCTAGATTAGAGGATTTAATAAAATTAAATCATATCCCATTATTAAAGAAAATTGAAGACGATCTTACTAGATGGAGATCTCTACCCATATCACTTATGGGAAGAGTTGCCTCAGTAAAAATGATGGTGCTGCCGAGAATAAATTATTTATTCTCAATGATTCCAAATAAACCTTCAACTGAATGGTTTAAGTCCCTGGACTCTTCTATATCTAAATTTCTTTGGAAAAATAAAACTCCACGTATTAGTTTAAAAACATTACAGAAATCTAAAGATACCGGAGGATTAGAACTTCCAAACTTTTATTACTACTATTTAGCCAACAGGTTACAATATATATCAAAGTGGTTAAAACCGAACGCACTAGATGAAACTTGGATAGATATAGAACAAACTTTATGTAATAATATTAGGATTTCAGATCTACCATTTATCAGTACAGATTTAAAAAGACATGTCTGCTTTAAGAGCATCAATATTGGCTCATCTCTGACAGCATGGTGGGAGTATCTGAAAATGACAAAGTCTTCACTACTCCCATGCAGACATACACCTCTCTGGAACAATCCTGACATTCAACAAGAAAATAATATGTTAAATTTCTCAGGTTGGAGAATGAAAGGTATTGAATGTCTGGATCACATATTTGAGGGTATAGACTTTATTCCATTTAATAAATTAATAATACAATATGGCATTGATAATAAATATTTCCTACAATACCAACAAATTAAGTCAATTGTAAAAAAGAAATTTAAGCTTAATAAAACAGTGTTGGAAACACCAACATGTGTGTTAGAGTTTATTAATTTTCAACCACCCAAATTATTATCTAAAATATACAAAAAATTGTCTAGAATCGATGACTCGATAGCACTACCTGTTGAAAAATGGGAGTCAGATTTATCAATCAACTTTGAACAAAAAATTTGGTCTCAAGTATGTTCAAATACTTTTAAATTGACTAGAATCTCCAATTTACAATTAATACAATATAAGGTTCTCTATAGAGTACATTATACAGGTCAGCGAATGTTTAAGATGGGCTTTATACCATCTAACAAGTGCTCACAGTGCATAAGTAATACACCTGATGATTATATTCACGCGCTCTGGTTCTGTCCACCCGTTCAGAGGTTCTGGGTACAGGTATGTGAAGACTTGTCTAAATGTTTGAAATTTAATATCCCACTCTCTCCATCTGTTTGCTTATTGGGTATCTTTGAAGATGTTATACTAGAAAAAAATACATCCTATATGCTTTTCACTGCCTTATGCATCGCAAAGAAAACCATACTCGTAAATTGGAAAAATAAAAATAATCTTAGCATTAATCAGTATAAAAATCTTCTGTTAGATCATATTAGTCTTGAAACAGCATCTGCCGACACATTGGATCAATCTATTTGGCACTCTTTGATCGGTTCCGTTACGTAGTGAGGGTGGGGGGTCTGGGATGTGGCCTTGTGGGGCATTGGGGCTGGAGGGGGGGGAGGTTGGGGTTTGGGGCACCGGGGGGTTGGGGCTGCTTGGGCGGGGAGGACCCTGTCTTCGACCTGGGGAGGACCGGGGGGGTTCTGGGGGATATCTGCTAGGGGCGGCATGCGGGCCCTCGGGTGGTCGGTGGCGGCAGTCATGGGTCGCCGGTCGGTGACCCGGCTGTGCTGGGGTGGTTTCGGGGCGGGTGCCGGGGGCTTGGGACTCTGGGGACGTGTCGTCCCCGGGCTTGGGCCTGGTGGGGATCGGGGATCGTGGGCTCTGGTGGGCGGGTCGCCGGGCATGGGCTGACTGGCGCTCTGGTGCCCGGCTCTGGCCGGGGGCCCTCGGCTCGCTGGTGGGTTGGGGGTTCATATGCTGGGGGGTGGTGTCTGGGGGCGTGACTGGTGGCCGATGGGAGGGGGCGGGCAAACCCAGCCTGGGTGTCTAATGTGTTATGTGTTCTGAAAGTTGTTAATATGAAGGGTGGGTGTAGTATTTCTTCTGGGGTGGGGATTGAGTGGATGTCCTTGATGATGGTCTTGGACTATGCTTGGCCGGTGTGCGGGCCCTGGTTGGGGCCTGTTCTTGGTGCTTCCTGGCTCTGTCGGCGGTTGGGCGGGCGCTCTTGGCCGTGTCGTCCATGTGGGATTTTGTGTCCTCTAGGGCGGCGGGCTGACTGCGGTTCGCAGGGGTCACGGCGGCCCTGGTGGGTGTGGGCTGTTGGTTCTGCTGTTGGCGGCCCTCGGGGCCGTGTCCCTCTCTGGTCTTGGCTCAATGGCCTGGCGGTCGGAGAGGTGTTTCTTTTTCCTCGCTCCTTGGGTGGACCTTGGCGAGCTGGGGGGGTACGCAGGGTCAGCGGGGGAGCTGACTCGCTGTGGGAGCACTGTTCCTGCAGATATTTTTCTCCCCATCCCTCAACACGCACCTCCGCCCTCTTCATCTTAAATTAATACATGTAGGGAATTTGAGTCTCGGGTGTGCTGCAATGGTTCTACATCTCTGTTGTTCAGAACACCTGGGACTCAATTTTATATACACTTTAGACATTCATTCATAAACTTCTTCATAAAAGTCACATATAGGGAATGGAGTGAGCACATTGTTATGGGTGGCGGGATGACATCACTCTCGCCCCCATGCCTGTGCTCACTCAACATTATGCATTTAGACAATTAGGGCTTGGGTTAGAGTTGGAGTGGAGGGGAAACTGGTACAATGCCAGCCTTTGCTCCTTCTCTTTCCTTTTTAAGTACACTTTAGAACAACACTCACCAACAATACATTTGGGGACGGGGGTGTGTGTGTCGGGGTCTTGATTTGTTAATTTCAATTTTATTTATTTATGTATTTATTTATATATATATATATTATTTATTTATTTTTCTCTTACCCCCCTGGTTGCCTGGCGGACATTCTGGGGGTGGGCCGTCAGGGGTTGTGCTGGGGTGTGGGGGGGTTCGGGGCCTGCGGGTTTGCCGTGGGCGGGACTGGCAGTGCGCTCCCCCTGGGGCTGCTTGGGCTCGAGTGTCCTGCCCTGTCCTGTCGGCGGGGCGCGGGGTGGGCCGGATCTTGGATGTCTGCTACTCTCCACCCCAGAATGAATGGGCCTACCTCCTGGGTTTGGATGTGGGCTGCCCCATGTAGGGAGCAGGTACATGTCTTGGACCTGGGGGGTATAGAGTGTGCTTCGGGATTATGAATGGAACGTGTCGTTATTGTTTGTCTTTCTATGACTGAGGGTGAGGATGAGGGTGGGTCTAAATGAGTGTGTCTGTGTATGAATGTTTAAGTGTCAGGCTGGGACTTGGACTGCCCCCTCTCTGATACTTCTGAGGCTACCTAGTGTCGCGCTCCTGCCACGTGGCCCCCTGGTGGGTGTTCCTCTGCCTGCGGGCGTGCTTGGGACCCTCACTATCTGGGGCTGGGCGCTTGGGCGTTGGTCGGCTCGGCCTGGTGGCTGCCTGGCGGGGCTCGGGTCCTCTGGTCCTGTCGGGTCTGGGCCTGAGGGGTGGGCGTCCCCGGTGCCCGAGCATCGGTGTCCGGCCCTGGGGCTACATCGGTGCAGCGGGCTCTGGCGGGGGCCTGTGCATTTGTCGCTGTTGACCCCGGGGGGTCATTGTGTGTGGTCCCTGGTGGGGTTCGTCCGGTTCTTCCCCTTGGTCGGATCTGGGGAGTGGACGAGTGGCTCGTCCTGTTCGGGTGGTCCTGGGGACTCTGGGCTCGGGGTCCTTCCTGAGGTCTTGGGCTTTGATCGCCCTTTCGTCTGTCTCGGGCTTTGGGGGGACAGATCTCTGATGCTTCACAATCGCTACTAAATGTTCTATTGGAGGAACCTTATTCACTTATGCATGCTCACAACCACACACAAATGGATGCAGGGATGTATATGTAGATATATGTAGATGGGTATATAAATGAATATAAATATATATGTATGTATACTGTATATATATTTGTAGGTATGGGTATGTTTATATATAGAAATCTAATGCAAGGTCATGAATATTATCAGTCTTTATGCTTGTATGTTTCGTTGCTGTGTTCTGTCATGTGCTTTGCAGGATTGTGGACGGAGGTTTGGTGTGTTTGCCTTGTGCTCTTTTTGTGGATAATTGTTGTTTTGTTGTCTCACTTTCTCTTTTCTTTCTTTCTCTCTATTAAAAAAAAAATACATATTGGAGTGAGAGGATGGCTATAAGGTGTGAAGGGAGGCCATCTATAAATGAAAAAAAAAAAAATGAAAAAAAAAATCTAGAGTCCGCAATGTCCGAGACCGAGATCAAACCAAGACCAAACAAGTTTGAGTCTGAGACAAGACCGAGACCATCAAAAAGTGGTCTTGAGACTGGTCTCAAGCCCAAGACCGGTCTCGAGTATTACAACACTACTAATTAGCACTAATAAGCACTAATTTATTAAACACAATCTATTGTTACTACAAATTATAAATCCCTGTCACTGGAGCTAAACCCTGGTCTACCAGTGGGACAGGCAGGGACGCTCACCACCACAACATAGAAGACTGATTCCATTGAAAGTTATGCTCATTTTGAAGTTCTCTGGAAGTCTGTACAGTATTAAGAAAATATTTAGAGAAATGCCTGATAGTTGCATGTCATAAGTTGCAGATGTCTTTTTTTTAATTGAAAGAAACACAAGATTTGGTTCTAAAAAGAAAGCTGAGTTTTAACTTTAAAAAAGGTTTTCTTTCTTTCTTTCTTTCTTTCTTTCTTTCTTTCTTTCTTTCTTTCTTTCTTTCTTTCTTTCTTTCGTTCTTTCTTTCTTTCGTTCTTTCTTTCTTTCGTTCTTTCGTTCTTTCTTTCTTTCGTTCTTTCTTTCTTTCGTTCTTTCTTTCGTTCTTTCTTTCGTTCTTTCTTTCGTTCTTTCTTTCGTTCTTTTTCAGTTTTTGGATGGGAAATTTAAACAAGAGAGAATCATCAATCCAAACTCCTCGAACCGTGAAAAGTGGTGACAGATAGAAGATTCCTGGATTTTTGGAGTCTGAATATCTGCCAGACATCACTGCTAACCCTCATGACACTCTGAACACATTACTTATTTGATCCAAATGAGGAATACATGCACTATTTTTTTTATTAATCATTTTACACGTCATGTGGAAGTGGAAAAAACACACAGACATGTTTGTTTTAATTGAAAATACTTGAGGAACAACAAGAGCACATGGTCTTCACTGGAACATAGAGCTATAAAGTGTCAAGAACAGGATGGCATTGAGTTGGATACTTTGATTGTAGTAATGATGTGTAAAATGCAAGACTGTGCTTTAAAATTACGCAAGTAGATAAGGACTCTGTAATGGCAAATATTTAATCTGAAAAAACTCAAACGTATCAGGGAGGCTAAAATAGCACCAGCTGTAAAACTTTGCACCAGATACAGTGTCTGTCAGGATTTGCCATATATTTTTATTAGTGATGGGACCGAGCTGATCTGGTATCGACCTCCGATACTAGCATAATTTACATATCGGATTTTTCCGATCCAACCTGTAGAGATTTCCGATACATAATGCTTGTCTGTCTCCAAGTAAAACATCTCCTCATGTGATTCCCGGCCAGCTGCTCTGCAAGTTGGCTTCAAACTATGGAATGGATTTCCTGAACGGAGGCATGTCTCATGAACCCAGAGTAATAAGACCCGCCTCACATTCAGGAAATCCATTTCATAGTTTGCAGCCAGCTTCAACGTGCAGTAGCACTGTGGCTAACAGTTCACCAGCTTTTCATCGAAACATGTCTGCTGTGTGGAAGTATTTTACACTAGAAACAACACAAAGCAAGACAGCAACGTGCAATGTCTGCAGAGCCATAGCACCTCATTAAACCACAGTAAAGTTAGTTCCCTTTCAGTCATGTCTCTCGGTGCAACATATGCTATGGGAATTGTGCCCCCGCACGATTACCTGAAGGAATACATTCACACCTTTACGGCAAGGGCGTCAGCGTTGCGCCAGAGGCCCCGCCCTCTGGGTACTTAAGCCGCTGATGCCCATCCAACTTTCTCTATTTGCCCTTCACCTCGCTTAAACCTGAACTACCTCTCTTCGCGGGACTTCTCTGTTGATTCATTGTTCAACTAGAGGTGAGCTTGCTCCTTACACAGAGCGTACGGAGAATTATCCCTGCGTACTGCTGGGCTAGCGAAAGCTAGTTCGGCACATTTTCTCTTAACCCCAAAGTTTTTTCTTCTCCTCTCTCCGCAGGCTGCTTCGCTCGACGGCGCTAACTGCGTGAACAAGCGCTACCCCTGCTAATTCGTAGCGGGTTAGCCAACGAAAGCGATGCGACGGAGGAGACATTTCAAAATAAAAGGAAAAGGATTCTGTAAGGACTCGCTCGCCTTGTCTCGGACATGCCTCTGGAGAAAGGAAAGCGAAAGGCAAGAATTCAAAGGAAAACCAGCAGGACAGCGAGCCAAACCTCGCGCGCCTGTCCTAGTGGATGCAGTTTCTCCCTCTCAGCAACGGACACCCACGAGGCCTGTCCCGTCTGCTTGGGGATGTTACACGCAAAAATGGCACTGGATGTGCCCGACTCTTTCCCACACTACAGCCAGATGCTGGAGGCGGTGAGGAGGCACCGGACGGACTTTGTCGCCAAGGCCATGGACGCCGCTGCAGCGCCAGCAGACTCAGACACCACGGAGCCCCTCACTCCCACGCCGGAGCTTGAGAACATGGCTCTGGGTGACAGCACACAAGTCGAATGGGGCGACAGCCCTGATGTTCTGGCTCCCATGGTGGACTTAACGGTCGAATTCGACACTCGAGGCATGATGAACAAGGACGAGATCTCGATTTCAGCCTCAGGCGAATTTTCCGCGGAGGACGCAGACGTCGAATACGAGGAACAGGGAGAAGATCTCTCCCGCACCCTGGCACCTGTGCTCCCGGAAACTGACTTTTCCATCCCTGCTCTGTTCGACCTGTGTTACAAAGCAACGGACGCGCTGCAGATCCCATGGCCAGAACCTCTGCCTCGTCAACAGTTCACGAGGCTGGCAGGAAACTATTTTTACTCAAAGTAGCATGCCACCACGAGGCAAAGAATGCCAGTGTTCCCGGACTTCCTCACAGAGTTGACTCGCACCTGGGCTCAGCCCAGAGCTCCCATGCTGTTACCACTCTCGCAGTTTCTCTACGTGGACGGGATGGATGAGGTGGGAATAGCCAACGTACCTCAAATTGAGGACACGCTGGTGTCTCACCTGGCTCCCAATCATCCGGGACAGAACCAACTCTCCCTAGCAAAGCTTGTCGAGCTTCATCTTCTCTGCTCAAGAAATGCTACAGAGCTCAGGGACTCGTGGTGCACGCGATGAACGCGTCCGCGTTGATACAAGCTTACCTGGCTGAAAAACTGCAGCAGCTCCAGGTAACTATGGACAAACAAGCTGCCGCTGACTTGCTGGATGAAGCCCGCAGGGCAACAGACTTTGTGCTCCGCATGATAGGAACAACTGCTGTTATGCAAGGCAGAGGCATGGTTGAAGTGGTCATCGCGATACGCCATCTGTGGATGACCTTAACTGACCTCCCCGAGGGACAAAAGGTGCCTTTTCTCCACCAATCGATAGAACCGGCGGGACTGTTTGGTAAAGCTCTGGATCTAATTCAGACCAAGCTGGACCAGAGGCGCAAACAGGCTGAAGCTCTCTGGGTGGGCATTCCCAGGAGAACCTTCGCCCCCCCCCCCCTCCCCCCCCAGGGAATCAGCTGAGGGCAGACCTGCGCAACCTCAACATTGCTCAGCAACACGTGCCTCTCCGCAAAAGCGACTGGCGTACGAGGACGAGCATCGGCAGAATCAACCGTCGGCTTTGTCCCCCGCCAGGCGGTCAGACACAGGGCCTCCTCAGCGAACCGGGACATCAGACAAAAGCATGCCTGATGAACCAGGTCCACGTCTTGATTTTACACGATAATCCGCCCACGCGGTATGGGGAATGATCTTTTCATGTCCAGACTTTATTTGTAGCACGGTACAAAAAGATGGTAACTCTGTTGCATGCACAAATCGTGTTTTTCCTGCTATGAGTGACATAAAGTCAAATATGTTATTACACATAAGCAAGAATAAACCTAAAAAAAACAGCCCCTCTCTGTTTATTGACTCACAAAAAAAACAAAAAAAAACACAATAACTTCAGCAGAACGGCTCCCTTTGGTCTACCAGCCGACATAAAGGGAGGGGGCCATTCCCTCCTTCACAACTCACGGGGTGTTATCCTAATCAATAAGCCCTAGCAGGGTGCCTCTGTTCCATCTGTAGCAGACAGGCACAGAGGTGTCTGCAAGCAGGCACCTCACCCCTCATGGAGACAGGTGAGGGGGGGTCACGTGCTCCAGCTCCCGCTCCATTTTGAACCACGGGGCGGACAATACACAAACCAAGCAAACACGTGACATATCCGCGCCCCAGGGATGCGCACCGACATAATCTGATGAGCCACTTTCCTGGACAACCATTCAACGGTTCACAGTAAGAGTCGGGGGGCCAAGGCAGAAGCCCACAGGCTACCACCAGATTCACACATTCACAAAGGTGATTGTGATCAAACTGCTGTGTGTGTAAACAAACCAGGGCTGAATCAGATTCCTCTTCCTCTTAATCGAAGGGAACTGAGCTCTTTGTCACCAACCAATTTAAAGTCTGCCAAGCACAAAGGACCATCTCTACGTTCTCACGCTGCAGCTGTCCCCTTATCATTGATGGGCGACACGCAATGTTCAAGCAATGATTCTGCAGCACGTGACCGTACTCACTGTGCTGGTTCAGCTCTGCTCTTAAACGATATCCCCCCACCGGGTGAAACACAGACCCCGGGCGGTTTATCTGGCTCCAACGCTCTGTTAAGGCCGGAGACCAGTAAACCAGACCCAAACAGGGAACGGGTTGGGGTCAGGAGATCTGCTTGCTTACTAAACTGGCAGCTTCTTAGTCCCATGACCCCAACAAGAAGAGGAAAAACAGACATTCTGTTCCACTTTTGTCTAATAATGACAACAGATTGCCTCTGCCCTTGAACACTCTCAATCAGAGTATTATGGTAGCACATCTGCAAAAAGGCCCTCTCCCTAACATGGTTGACCCTCAGGGGATCACAAAATCCAGGGTCCTTAGAGGAGAACTGGTTCCACCAATTGCTCCTCTTCAGGGACACATTATGTCACCAGAAGGAACCGTCTCACCACTTAGGCTGGGAGCTGTGAAAATTTTCAGCTTGGTGGCAGAAAGGAATAGGCTAGTGGCATCAGGCCTGACAGAAAATGTGGTCAAACCATTCAAAATGCCCGAGCTATGTCAACACAGTCTCTTTACGTACAAAAATGGCGTATTTTTGAAGCTTGGTACACAGAAAGAAATATTATTTCTTATTCATGTGACCTGGCTCAGCTCCTGACTTTTCTTTAGGACTTACTGGAAAAAGGTTGTTCTTTCTCAACAATTAAGGTGTTCCTATCAGCAATTTCAGCCTTTCATGAAAGCTGTGGAAACAGGACGCCTGGCACGTATCCAATCATAATAAGATTTATGAAGGACGTGCTAAGAATGAGACCCCCAGCAAGATCCTGACCCCTGGTTGGGATCTTATTCTGGTCTTGGGGGCTCTCAGTGATCCCCCATTCTAGCCACTGAACGAGATTAAGATAGATTTATTATCATGTAAAACCGCTCTACTCCTGGCCCTTTGCTCGGCGAAACGCATGGGTGACCTCCATGCCTTGTCTGTACATCCAATGTGTACCAGATTCACCGCTGATGGGTCAAAGGTCACCTTAAGGCCTAATCCTGCATGTGTGACTGGCCGTGGCAAAACCAGGAACAAGTCTCCCCTGGGTCATTTTGAGTTATTTACAGAATCTGAAAGTGTGGGTTCTAAGCTATCCGATGATGCCAAACTCATGGCACTCAAAAAAAAAATGAAGAAGATACAGCCATTTTAATGTTGGCAATCTGCAAATAAGATTAGGGAGAAAACAGGCCTCAAAGTTTTAGAAGAATGTCCCCATTCCAGAAGCTTTACCTGGGAGTGTTAACAATTGCTGTTCATTTACATTAATTTGCCTTAACCCCAACCCCAAGCACTGACTGTCAACACGGATTCTGCCTAGGAAGGTGTGCATAACTTCAGCTTTGCTGGCAAAATTCCTTTTGATCTTTTGAAAAAACAAGAAAAATACAATTGTATTTTATGTTATTGTGACATGTTTTACACATTAATAATGTTGATTGTTGTGTCACAGAGTTATTGTTACAGCCCACCCCAAAAAACAAGGGTCACATCTAAGGAGGACACAGAAACTGAGTAAACTCAGGAGATGTTTATGTAGCATCTGATGAGGTTAGAAAGGGGAAAACCAAAATAAAATAAGGCTTTATACACACCAAACTCTTGCACAGACTTATTTTAGAGATGTCACACAAGGTTTTGGTGCTGGACATGACTTTTGTGTCATCAGGCCAGAAAAGCCTTATCTTTGCATATAGGTCTTTTTTATTAAGCTTTTGTGGGCTGGTCGGTATCCATCCATCCATTTAAATAATGTATTTCAAAGAAAGAAAGATAAGATTTCTTGTTTCACCAAATATATATTAACATAAAAAAAATAAATTCTAAAGATAATCTTACATAAAGATAAACAAAAACATTTTAGAGCAAAATTATCTGTGGCTATTTTAAGGCTATTTTAATTAAACACGCTGCTCAATTCAGCTTTTTATTCCTGATGACAGCCAGCTGACAGCTGCATGAACTGCTGATCCATCCGATCTTAACTGTACATTTTACCTTTTCAAACGGCCAGTTGAATCTGCATAATTGGTGCACCATTATCATGCTTTAAATTTTAGTTTCTTTGCTGCGATTTGTAAAACCTAAGCCAATCCAACGCGCGTGATTGCGCAATGCGCGGCTAGACACAGACCACGGCTGGAGCGCATTGCGCAGTGATTATGCGTGTCTGCTTTGTCTAATGAAATAAAGATAGTGGATGGATGGATGGACGGACATATGTATGGATGTATGTATGTATTATGTATGTATGGATGGATGGAAAACTGATTTGCTTGCGAACGCAGTAAAAGCTTTTTTTTTTCTCGGGTTGGTCGGAAAAACTGAAAGTTATGCACCATAACTCATGTTCCCTGAAGGAAAGGAACGAGGTGCAACATATGCTATGGGAATTGCGCCCCCGCACGATTTCCTGAAGGAAAACATTCACGCCTTTACGGTAGGGGCGTCAGCGTCGCGCCAGAGGCCCCACCCTCTGGGCATTTAAGCGACCGACGCCCGTCCATCTTTCTCAAAAATGGCACTTCACTGAGCTTTCAGCATTGAAAAAGGGCCAGATATGTTGCACCTCGTTCCCTTCCTTCAGGGAACATGAGTTATGGTGTATAACTTTCAGTTCCCTTTCAGTCATGGTCTCTCGGTACAACATATGCTATGGGAACGTAATTCATTCACACCCTTGAAATGCTCAGCAAAATGCATGTGAGAACATCCGTCCTAAGAGACGGGCATCTCCCAGTTGCTTTCTAAAAGGGATGCAGAGAGCAGATGCCAAGAGGAAAAAAGCCAAATGTGAGAGACATCCACATGATGTTTCACATGGCCATGTATATATATACACAACACAAATTAGAGACAGCCTAAGCGTGCTCCAGTAGTGTGAGTACTCATCAACTCCTGTTTTCCCTTGGAGCCTTCTGAGGGAATAGGAGGAGCAATGTTTTCTTTCTTTTTTTTATGGCACGACTGACAAGTGGAGCCCATCCTGATGTTGGAGATCAGTTAAGGAGAGGGGAAACCCTTCCATTGTACATATCCTAGGCAAAAAAACATAAACATCAAGGGATAACCTTGTGAATGTTATTACTGCTTGTGTCGGGACAAAGCAACCAAAGCCTTAGGCTTTCAGTCAGTACCTTTCAAAGGCCAGACTGAGAGGTGCCACAACGCTGGATGTGGGTGTAGAAGCTGTCCACGTGCCTGAGTCAGTAGGTCCCTATGAGGAGGTATTTGCCATGGTGTCCCTGACAACATTGAGATCAACTCCGGGGAACCACAGTTTCTGTGGCCATCTGGGAGCTATGAGGATCAAGGAGAGGGCTCCCCGTCTCACCTGTTCCAATGTCGCCTCAATCAGGAGGACGGGTGGAAAGGTATAGTAGAGCACCCCTGCTGGCCAATCATGTGCCAGAGTATCTATCCCCAAAGGAGCATCTATCTCCTCAAGGAGAAGTATAGGTCACAGTTTGAGCTAGTTCTGCAAGCAAACAGGTCCACAGAGGCTCTACCGAAACGTGACCATACCTGTTCCACGGCCCATGGGTTCAGGCTCCATTCCGACGCCAAAAGAGGCCCTCTTGAAAGGGCATCTGCTCCATAATTCAGATCATCAGGGACATGAGTCGCCCTAAGTGACAGGATTCTTGGAGCACACCACGTGAGCATCCTCCGTGTCAGATCGAGGAGGGCCCGGGACCTTGTCCCTCCCTCTCTGTTGATGAAGGACACCGTGGTCCTGTTATCTGATTTTACCAGGATATGATGCCCAGCAACCAGACCTTTACTGAAGAAGTATTTCAATGACAGGAATACGTCCAGCAATTCCAGGAAGTTAATATGTAATTTGGCTTCCTGCTCATTCCAAAGGCCGCAGGCGTTCTGGTTTCTGCAGATCGCTCCCCATCCTGTTTTTGAGGCGTCTGTCGTGATGACTACACGGGACGACATCCTTCCCAGTGAGACCCCTTCCGTGAAAACAGACAGATATCTCCAAGGTTCCAGGGCCTTTAGACACTCTGGGTCTATTTTAACCTTTTCTGCTTGATTAGGCAGAGCGGGTTGTATTTGTTGGTTTAACCATACCTGTATGGCCCACATTTTCAATAATGCACGTGGCACACAAGGAATGGCTGCCGCCAAGAGGCCTAACAGGCATTGGCACGTTTTCACAGGGACCCGTTGGTCCAGTTTAAATTTTCCCAGGTAATGGTGAATGGAGGAAATTATTTTCTTCGAGAGCCATGCTCTGTATTGGACAGTGTCAATCTGTACACCCAGAAATACGGTAACCCGTGACGGAGTCAGATCGCTTTTCTGTAAGTTTATGACAAAACCGTGAGACTCCAGGTGAGAGATCACCTTAAAGGAGTGTGACAGCGCCTGCTTTCTGCTTCCAGCCAGAATTAGCAGGTTACCCAGGTAATTCAAGACCCTGAGTCCTTGATTCCAAAGGGGGGTCAGGGTTGCATCCAGACATTTAGTAAATGTACGCGGAGCAGTCTTTAAACCGAAGGGTAAGGCTTTGAATTCATAAGCGTTTCCTTCGAACGCAAAACGGAAAAACTTTCTATGTCTCCTCCACACGCCTATATGGAAATAGGCATCTTTCAAATCCATTGTACATGCATAGTCTCCTGGCCTCACAGACTGGAGAACTAGCCGCAGTGTAAGCATCTTGAACTTGAAAGTTTTAATTCTTTTATTGAGAGTCCTGAGATCCAGAATCGGTCTCAAAGAACGGTTCTTTTTGGGTACCAGGAAGAACTTGCTGTAGTGACCAGAGCGTAGTTTGCGTCCTGAGACTAAACTAATCACTCTCTTTTGCAACATCGTTGAAACTTCCTCCGTTAGCACGTGCGCACGTGCAGGGTTGATCTTAGATTGCAACATCCCTGAGAAACGGGGCGGTCTCTTTGAGAACTGCAACTTGAGCCTGTGACATAATGTTGTCATGACGCAATCATTTGGTAGACACGCCTCCCAAGCTTGCGCATGCGCGCTGAGCCTGGATGGCATGTTAAATTGCTGCTCCTCGTGTTTTAGCGCTGAAGCGGTGACCTTTGACCCCTCTCGCGCTTTTTCGAGCAGGCCGCTCGGCCCAACAGAAGATATCACGAGATCAGGACGTCTCTGGCGGATCTTGTATATCTTGTTGTGGTTCATAGTTTGACCATGTGGTTTGGGTTTTATAAAAATGGGACTCGAGTCAAGAACCAGGGTAGTCTGTGCTTTGGTACTTTTATTTTTGTACATGTTTGAAACAGTATTTGCCAAATACAGTAGGCGAGTCATGTTTGGTGTGCGTACACATGTCATCAGCTCCTCGTAGTTTTTTTACGAGCAGAGACTGGGATGAGAAAGTTAGGTTCCCGTACCTTGTGGGCGGGCAAACCTGTAAAATTATCAGTTCGTCCTGGTTCATCAGGTCTGAAACTGGTTTCTGTAGGAGGGGGTCGAAGCAGCAATCTGACGGTACTGAGAAGCCTCACTGTCCCCAGCGGGTCTCTTTCGTGGGAGACCACGTGTGTTTTCTTTTGGTGGGGCAAATATTTTCCTTGGCAAACCCTCGCGGAGGGCTTCCGCTTGTTTGCATCTTTGTTCCAGCCTTACCTGGACACGTTCCAGGGTTTCCCCAAAGAGTCCCGTCGACTCAATCGGGTGCTGGAGGAAAGTGGACCTCTGGTTATCCGGGAGGTCAGACAGTGTTAGCCAAAGATGGCGTTGGGCGACAAATATTTCTGCCATTGCTTTGCCCTGGGAAATAGCTATTGTCCCTATCATGCGGAGCACAAGGTCAGAGGCACGGCGGGCCTCCTCTATGGCCTCAGTTGCGGCCTGTTTGTCTTTTGTTACCTGGATATCCTGCGGTTTTTCTGCCAGGTACGCTTGCAACATGCTCGATGCATTCATTGCGCGAGCCACAAGGCCTTGGTTCTTGTAGCACTTCTCTAGTTGTTTTTCCGAAGCGTGGCAGGCCCTGCTGGGTAGCGCTGGTTTCATTCCCGTGGCTATGGGGGCCAGGTGAGCCACCAGAGACTCCTCTATTGGGGGTGCGCTGGCAAGGCCCAGACCCTCCATTCCCGCAACATCCAAGAGTCGGGACAATGGCAGCATGATGGGAGCTCTGGGTTCTGCCCAGGAGGGTTTAAGTTCCATGAGAAAGTCCGGAAAAATTGGCATTTTTTGGGACGTTGTCGGTTGCTTCGCGTAGAAGTAGCTTCCCGCCATCCTCGTAGCCTGTTGGCGAGGCGTGGGGTCTGGCCACGTGACCTGCATGGCATCAGCGGTCTTATGGCACAGGTCGAACAGAGCAAGTACCGACAAGTCTGGTTCCGGAAGGTTCTGCGCCTGGTTCTGGGAGGAATCAACAGTTTCTCCCTTGTCACCGTATTCGGCGTCTATGTCGGACACTTTTGGCGTCGAGTCCTCGACGGCAAGTGAGCTGCGTTTTATAGGCGACTACTTTCATCCTGCCACGGTCTCGTGAGGTTCGCTTTGGCCTCCCAGAGTAATGTTATCAGCTCCGGTTTGGTTTCAAGATAACTTCCAGGAAAAGTGTTCACAGCTTGGAGCAGTGACCCTCAGATGGCTAACAGCTGACGTGCTGTAAGCCTCGCTGAAGACGTGGGCCTTTGACTGATGGCCGGGACGTACAACAGCTTGGAGAAAGACGACTATGCATCTTTCATTCTCCCAGAGAACTCACTGTTGTTGAGTTGTGGTTCCCTTTTCACTCTCCGAATCAATAGGAAGTGTTCCTTTAAGAAGGGGGTGTGACTTAGTCACATACTTCCTGCTGATTGGTTGTCGTACCCCTAGAGAGGGTGTGACTTTGCAAGTGAGTGAGTTTGAGTGACAGATGATAGGGTAGACATAAACAAAGAAACATGCGTCAGCAGATGCAGGTGCATGTGAACAAGCCATGTAATTTGTTTTGAGAACAGATTCATTGTT
>JBBPBX010078676.1:0-16571 GCA_038048925.1 Garcialebias charrua
GACTGTCAATGTTTTGACTGTCTGTACCCTGATTGTCAGTATCTTGTTGACTGTTGGCAATTGTGTCATTGTTGTTATTTGTGTGCTCCGAGTTATTATCAATGATAGTGCTACACATCACTCCAGGTTGGTTATCCTTGTTTGTATTATTCAAACTATCTAAAAACTGATGTAGGGTCTCTGTCTCTTCTGAGCTTAGAGGTTTAGGGCCTCTTTTCTGGAACTTTTGTGATTTTTTTTGCTTGTCTCAAACTGTTCTGTTCGAGGAGCAGGAGGGGCATGTCTTTGATTTGTAGGTTCTTCTTGGGACCACCCTGTGTCCTATGGATTACATCGGTATCCATACTTTTTAGTCCTCAGACATGTATCCCCGTTTTGACCTTGGTGGTCACCCTGTTGGTTCGGTTTGAACCACTTTGGGTTTTTGTTCCAGTAGGCACCTTCATTTCGCAGTTTGTTAGTCATTACTGTCAGTCATTACTGTGCAAAAGCCCTGAAAGAGGATTTATCCATCTGGTAAGAAAATGGATTTGAAAGTGCCAAGGGAAAAGTGGTGGCTCACCATGACTTGTAGAAAAAATAGCGGAAATCCGGCTGAATCTATAGTTAGAGGTTGAGCACCAAAAGTCCCACACTAAACCCCTGCCAGTAGTTACTGGCAGGGCAATGAAGAAGTGGATCGTTATATGCAACAAAGAAAAATTATTTTTGTCGGGATTGAGAAGTGGGAAAGAACCCCAACCTTTATTGAGCGTCAACCAGATGTCATTTTGAAAGATTACATACTTCTCTGTGATGTTCTAATATCAGAAATCATTCCTCGCGTGGGAATCAATGGTTTCCCAGCTGCGATGAAGATCAAGCAAGGACAAAATGAACATCCACAAATTTATTATGACAGGTTCTTCTGAGCTTATTTTGGTAACAGAAACGAACCTGGCATGGAAGAGGAAAATAATTTAAAATTTCTCTTCATCAAAAACTTATACCCTGAGATAAAATCAAAAAAGGCGTTAAATACAAGATCAACTGGACTTTATTTGTTACAGAAGAAGTTTCGACCTCTATCCAGAGGGCTTTATCAATTCAATGCACAGACTGTGTACGTGTGGAGTTATAACAGTCTTGAGATAAGTACATCGTTGACATCATGGCCAACTATGAACATAAAACTATCAAGGAAATTAAAAGGTGTGCTATACGAGTTTTTGAAGCTTACAGAAAACGCAAGACTCCCTTAGAGGCATTTCCAGATGAAAAGGTCAAATACCAATCGCTAAAACCAGAAGGATTGCGAGCGTCAGCTCCTTCTTCTAAAAAAGGCGAGAAGAAACAACATTTTCTCCATAACTGTCAGTCACTACTCGTGCTGTTTTTACTTTCCTGTGAGTTAGTTCCAAGCAATCCTTCGAGTACTGTCGTAACTTCTCCAGTCTGAGCATTTCCTGGTATTCTCCCCCTTCTACGGCAGCTCTCGTTCCCTTGATACTTGAGGATAGATCCCCAGTGTCCTACCTGATCGGTTCCCTTCTTGGATCCGTCGGTGTAGAGAGTCCAGTCGTGCGTTTTCTGTTTTTCAGGTGTCTCTTTTGTCACTCTTTTGCTTGCTGGCTATGCCGGTCCTATTTCCAGATCCGAGTCCAGTAGGATGTCTTCCCATCTACCCCAACATGTGTTGGTGGCTTTGGTACTCTCTATTGTCCCTGTTCTGATGCTAAGAAACTTGTCCATGCATTTGTCTCCTCCAGGCTCGACTACTGCAACTCCCTGTTTATTGGAATCCGTGGCAAAAACCTTCAGAAGCTTCAATATATTCAAAACAGTGCAGCAAGGATTTTATTGAGAGCTCGTAAATTTGAACATATTACACCCATTCTCCATAACCTCCATTGGCTTCCTGTCACCTACAGAATTCAGTACAAAACTGCTCTCATTACACACCAATGCTTACACGGAACTTCACCAGATTATCTAAAGGACATTCTTGCACCATATTCATCCACCCGGTCTCTACGATCACAGAACAGTAATCTCTTCACATTCCACGAACCAAATTAAGGACCATGGGAGACCGGGCATTCTGTGTGGCTTTCCCCTGCCTACGGAACTCCCTCCCTGACTACCTGAGAGCTCCACAGTCACTGGTTGACTTTAAACAAGGCTTAAAGACTTTTCTTTTAAGCAAGCCTACTCTTCCTCTGGATGATTTTATCTTAGATCTTAGTTGATATCATTATTTTTAATTGTTTTTATTATTGATTTTTGTTGTTTTATCATTGATATTACTTGATTTTATCACTTGTTTTTATTTGATCTTTGATTTTAGTTGCACTTTGTAGCACTTTGAGATTTTTGTTAATGAAAAGTGCGTTATAAATTAAATTAATCCATCCATCCATCCATCCATCTTCTTCCGCTTATCCGGGGTCGGGTCGCGGGGGTAGCAGCCTAAGTAGGGAGGCCCAGACTTCCCTCTCCCCAGCCACTTGGAGCAGCTCCTCCGGGGGAATCCCAAGGCGTTCCCAGGCCAGCCGAGAAACATAGTCCCTCCAGCGTGTCCTGGGTCTTCCTCTGGGTCTCCTCCCGGTGGGACATGCCCGGAACACCTCACCAGGGAGGCGTCCAGGAGGCATCCTAACCAGATGCCCGAGCCACCTCAACTGGCTCCTCTCGATGTGGAGAAGCAGCGGCTCTACTCCGAGTCCCTCCCGGATGACTGAGCTTCTCACCCTATCTCTAAGGGAGAGTCCAGCCACCCTGCGGAGAAAACTCATTTCAGCCGCTTGTATCCGAGATCTTGTTCTTTCGGTCATAACCCAAAGCTCATGACCATAGATGAGGGTGGGAACGTAGATCGATCGGTAAATTGAGAGCTTTGCCTTTCGACTCAGCTCTCTCTTCACCACGACAGACCGGTACAGAGCCCGCTTCACTGCGGACGCTGCACCTATCCGCCTATCGATCTCACGCTCCAGTTTACCCTCATTCGTGAACAAGATCCCGAGATACTTAAACTCCTCCACTTGGGGCAGGACCCGCTCCCCGACCCGGTTAGGGTATGCTACCCTTTTTAAATTCATTAAATTTATTTGCACACAATTTTTTTTGTACATTTCCAAAATGTTCATAAACTCATCATATGATGTGTTCATATCACCAACATACACTTCTTCCCAATTTTGTTTATCCAAGCCGTAGATTAGTCTATCCATCGCTTTTTTGGATGTGTTAATTACTTTTTTAACTGCTTTAATAAAGGTTTGTTCATTAGATTATAATTAGATTATATTACTTGATTGTAAAAATTGGTAAATGATCACTTAGATCAGTAACATGAATACCACCTATCACATCCCCATTATTTATATTTGTGAAAATATTATCTATTATAGTGGCACTATGATTTGTGATTCTTGTAGGCTTTGAAATTATGGTAAATGGTAAATGGAGCTTATTTATATAGCACTTTCCAGCTCCCTATGAGGGGCCCCAAAGCACTTTACAATACCAACCATCCACCCATTCATACACACATTCATACACTGGTAGCGGCAGACTGCCATGCAAGGCGCCATCCAGTCCTACCGGGAGCAACTCGGGGTTAAGTGTCTTTCCCAGGGACACAACGACATATGGTGTGGGGAACTGGGATTCGAACCTCCAACCTTCCGATCGGGGGAAGACTGCCATTACCACTACGCCACGGTCGCCCAATTAATGGATACAGGTTTAAACAATACATAGAATTAATGAATGTGCTGACGTTATTTGCATCCGTTGTATTTCCTTAATCAATATTAAAGTCTCCACACAATTTTTTTTATTAATGTTCTTTTCAAATAACTATAATATTTCTATTTTTGAGCCAGGTGATCTGTATGCACAACTTACTATGATGTTTTTATCGGTCTTACTTATTATTTCTATTGTTACAATTTCCATTGTGTTACCAACAATCGTTGACATTTCACTAATCAATTTACATTTTATTTCATTCTTGACAAGTAGAGCAACACCACCACCCCTTCCACTTATTCTGTTCATGTAATGTAATTCATATCCATAAAAAATAATACTTATATATACATCATTTATCCAAGTCTCAGTTAGTGCTATTATATCAAATGTTCTATTTAGTTGATCTAAGTAATCTATTATGTTAGATATATTTGCATTTATACTTCTGCAGTTAAAGTGAATAATAGAGAGAGGGTTTCATTTGTTACAGTAATATTGTTAAACTGATCTTCATTGTAATATTTACAGTCTTTTATAACTGGAAATAAATCTTTATCAATCACATCTTCAATATTATATATCTTAGATTCTGTATCTTTGTATATTGTCATGTTGATATGTACATTCTTGTCCGAGTTGTAGATTTGAATTATGTAATTTACCTTCTCTAAAGATCATCTAAATCTTTTTATTATTTTTGGCTAATACCCATCACAAATTTTAACCCAAATATTACCATTTCTTGTCCATGTGGATGTTATTTTGTTCTGTTTTTTCAACAACCTTACCTCACGTGCCAGATTTCCATTTTTTGGGGTTAGATGTTCATTTATATATACCTTTGTTCCTATCAGTTTTTTTGCCTGCATTATTATGTTATTTCTGATTTTTCTACTAATGAGCTTCATAATTATTGTCGGTTTGGTTTTATCCACTTTGTTGGGCAAGGTATGGCAGAATGAAATGTCTTTATAGTCCATAGCAATGTCCTTATCTTGTAAAAAGGACACCACTTTATCCTACAAAGTCTGTTGTTCATTACGTTGTGCTTCTTCTGTTTTGTTATCACCTTCAGCCACATTTGAATATAAACACTTGACTTCAAATCCAGTAATCACCAGATTATTTAGTCTTGAGTTTTGCTCTAGATCGTCAATTTTTCTTTCCGGTTCAGCAATGTTATTGTCTTTATTGATTACTAGGATTTTTTATTGTTTCACTTCTTCAACCAAGCCAGCAAGAAGTTTCTGTTTTGATGCTAACCTTGTTAGCTCAGTACTCCTAAAGTCTAAGGATTTCTTAATATCCTCCAGTTCAACCGGATTCTCTAACAGTGATTCGTTTTTCCTTTGGCCTTGTCTATTCTTTGACATTGTTCATCAAAAGTCTGTCCAGATGTTGGTGTAATTTCTGATTTTTTGTCAAAGCAGAAGCCTGATAACAATGTTCACCAACCTTATCTTTTGTAGCTGTGGCCTAGCAGCTACAGCATCCAGAACTGACGCAGTTGGACTTGATCCAGCTGTCCAAACAGTCAACAGGACCCACCACAACTGGTCACCTCCAGAAAGGAAAATCAAACGGCCACTTGTCGGAGAAGCACAGCGGCCAAACCGGAGCCCATGTCTCTGTCAAAGCTGATCAATGGTGGTCCGCCTCATTCACCCACCGCTTGTCGGAGAAGCGTAACGGCCCCCACCGGAATCCGCATCCTATCCAAGCTGTCCCGCCGGCAGCTCGCGTCGTCCAACATTGCCTGCCGGAGAAGCGCAGCATCTTTCACCTCAATCCATGTCCCCGTCAAAGCTGGTCCAACGGCGGCACGCATTGTCCTCCACAGCCTGACGAAGTGGCTCAAGTGGCCCCCACCAGCAGTCGACCCAAGCAAATCCAGTGAACGGAGAACAGATGTTTAGTTAAAAAGTAAAACATTTGTAATCCGATGTATGGATAGATGATTTTAAATGTCTAAATTGATTATTTAGATAGTAGCATCTGGATGTTCTGCAGAGCTCACACAGAGCCATCAACAACTGCTGCCATCAGATGATACCACATTTTTTTGTTTGGGTAAAGATATAGAACAGATGTTGGAGTTGATAAAGACAGAATTTTTCAAAATACAGACGTGGTTTAAACTCAATAAATTATTAGCAGTGCTGGGCATCGCTAATCCAAAAATTAGTTCAGCTATTTCTAAAGCACTTATTAATTTATTTAGGTCCACAATTTCAAAAGTGCTTATGTATTAGCAATGCTAGCAGACGCTAATGTTAATAAGCTAACGTGCTAATGGCAAACTACTTTTTTAAATCCAGCAGATTTGACCATTTTGTGAAACTGTCAAGCTCAGAAAAACTTGTGCTATAACGTCAGCTATGAAATATATTTTTTCTCAGCAAAGAAATAATTGTTTTTACTGTGTTTTCTTGAAAAGTCCTTAGCTTCTGTGGCTGTCGCGGACGCCATTTTGAACAGTGCTAATGGCGAACTACTTTTTAAAATCCATCAGATTTGACCATTTCGTGAAACTGTCAAGCTCAGAAAAACTTGTGCTATGACGTCAGCTATGAAATATATTTTTTCTCAGCAAAGAAATAATTGTTTTACCATGTTTTCTTGGAAAGTCCTTTGCTTCTGTGGGCGCCTCCATTTTGAAGAGGGCAAATGAGGCGCTGACACGTCGCGTAGGCCACTGAGAAACATCCATAAGTTCACCCTCCATGTAAAAAAGTCTTCGTCTGACTCTTCGAAAACAAGCAATAAGGCTGCAGAGTAACACTGGCTGCTAACTGCTATAGTACTGTATCTATGGAGAGAGCGCTCTCTCTAGCCAAGAGAGGGGGACACTTTTTTGTCACGGGCCACATCCGGCGCTGACAGGATATGGTCTGTTAGCAGTCGTCCGGTTGATTTAAGAGCTCGTAAATACGTTTTTTTGTTTTTACTGATAGATAATTAGTTATTAGCGGTACTGCATTTTAAATAAAAATAGCACAAATCCACTTATGAATTATAAAAGTTAGTCAATCCGCTGTAACGCTGACAAATTGTTTAGGTCCGCTATAAGCAGATTAGCACTTTAGCGCTCCCTAGCGGTCTAGCGCCCACCTTTGATTATTAGAATAATTAACAACAATAATAATAATCATAACTGAGAATCTTCACCAGCATATCAATAAATTATCATTAAATATAGATAAAACTAATTACATGACATTCAGTAATAAAAAGAAAACTGTTGATGTTCCATTTAAAATTGAGGGTGTTGAGATTTGTAGAGTGTGTGAGGTGAAGTTTTGGGTGTTATTATTGATGACAAACTGACATGGAAACAACACATACATTCTGTAAGAATAAAAATAGCTAAATCTAATGTAGTACTGTACAAAGTCAGAGACTTATTGAATGATAAAGCTCTGTACAGGGAACCCCCGACCTACGAACGAGTTTGGGACCTAAGAACCATTCGCAGGTCGATCGGTTCGCAGGTGGGGGTTGAAAATAGCGTCCCGTTCGTAGGTCGCTATTCTGTTCGTAGGTCGCGGAAATACCGCTAACGGACCGCCGCGCCCACATTTAACAGCATGACACTGACATACTGGGCTATATACATGCACAGAACTTTATTTACAAACACTTATCTAAACCATTACACCACACATGCATCCATAAACACACACAGTAACTGTACATCAGTAACTTCACATCAGAACTGCAGCAAATCAGCAGGAAATCTCATCAGCAAAATGATGTCAACAATCACACATGAGCACTTCTGAAAGTGCAGCTTTTCACATCAAACCTGCAGCAAACCAGGGATTCCCATCAGCAAAATGATGTCAACAATCACACATGAGCACTTCTGAAAGTGCAGCTTTTCACATCAAACCTGCAGCAAACCAGGGATTCCCATCAGCAAAATGATGTCAACAATCACACATGAGCACTTCTGAAAGTGCAGCTTTTCACATCAAACCTGCAGCAAACCAGGGATTCCCATCAGCAAAATGATGTCAACAATCACACATGAGCACTTCTGAAAGTGCAGCTTTTCACATCAAACCTGCAGCAAACCAGGGATTCCCATCAGCAAAATGATGTCAACAATCACACATGAGCACTTCTGAAAGTGCAGCTTTTCACATCAAACCTGCAGCAAACCAGGGATTCCCATCAGCAAAATGATGTCAACAATCACACATGAGCACTTCTGAAAGTGCAGCTTTTCACATCAGAACTGCAGCAAATCAGGGATTCCCATCAGCAAAATGATGTCAACAATCACACATGAGCACTTCTGAAAGTGCAGCTTTTCACATCAGAACTGCAGCAAATCAGGGATTCCCATCAGCAAAATGATGTCAACAATCACACATGAGCACTTCTGAAAGTGCAGCTTTTCACAGCAAAACAGCAGCAAATCAGAGAGTCACATCAGCAAAATGATGTCAGCAATCACACATGAGCACGTTGCGTTGATGAGTGTCCATGTGCATGAGAAAGAAGTCCATGAACTCAGAAAAAGCGAGAAGCAGCAGAAAAATGAATCAAAATTGTCTTACTTTGACCGAAGTGTAGGTAGACAGATGTTGTTCTCATGATCAAACCTGCATCTGATGGAACTGCTGAGCCATTGCTCAACAATGAATGTTGGGAGCATTTTAGGCCAGCTGTAAGTTCAGGCATGTGTCAGTTCAGGTCTGATGTGCAATTGTCCTGATGTGAGCAGGTCTGTGCATCACATGAAGTTTTTCTGTTTTGACAGCAGTCATTTAAGTAGAAGGACACAAAGGTGATGGATGGAGGCAACATGCAGGACACCAGAGGCAGGAGGAACAGACGTCCAGGAACACAGTGTTGCAGGACATCCATTCATGTAGAACGTGCAACATGTGATCTGTGTAAGAATGAACACAAACATGAAAATGTGCAGTTACAGCTGGAAAATCACTTGCTAACAAAACATGAAAAACACACAGAGAACCACTTCTCCTTACCTGTGTGGTGCATGTGTGGAGGACAGGCTGGAGGACAGGCAGGAGGCTGGAGGACAGGCAGGAGGCTGGAGGACAGGCAGGAGGCCGGAGGACAGGCAGGAGGCTGGAGGACAGGCAGCAGGTGTACGTAGCACCCTAGACTCATCCATGAGGTGGATCCGCAAGCGGACGAGCTGTTGAAACACACACACACACAGACGTCAACACCTGCACATAACAACAACACAGACAACAACAACTTCTCCTTACCTGTGTGGTGCATGTGTGGAGGACAGGCTGGAGGACAGGCAGGAGGCTGGAGGACAGGCAGGAGGCTGGAGGACAGGCAGGAGGCCGGAGGACAGGCAGGAGGCTGGAGGACAGGCAGCAGGTGTACGTAGCACCCTAGACTCATCCATGAGGTGGATCCGCAAGCGGACGAGCTGTTGAAACACACACACACACAGACGTCAACACCTGCACATAACAACAACACAGACAACAACAACTTCTCCTTACCTGTGTGGTGCATGTGTGGAGGACAGGCAGGAGGCCGGAGGACAGGCAGGAGGCTGGAGGACAGGCAGCAGGTGTACGTAGCACCCTAGACTCATCCATGAGGTGGATCCGCAAGCGGACGAGCTGTTGAAACACACACACACACAGACGTCAACACCTGCACATAACAACAACACAGACAACAACAACTTCTCTTTACCTGTGTGGTGCATGTGTGGAGCATGAGGACAGGGAGGAGGCTGGAGGACAGGCAGGAGGCTGGAGGCAGAGCAGGCTGGAGGACGGTACGTGGTACCTGACGCTGTTCCATGAGGCGAAACAGCAAGTGGATCTGTTGAAACACAAACACACACAGACGTGAACACCTGCTGATAACAACAACAACAACACAGACAACAACAACTTCTCCTTACGTGTGTGGTGCATGTGTGGAGCATGAGCACAGGGAGGAGGCTGGAGGACAGGCAGGAGGCTGGAGGCAGAGCAGGCTGGAGGACGGTACGTGGTACCTGACGCTGTTCCATGAGGCGAAACAGCAAGTGGATCTGTTGAAACACAAACACACACAGACGTGAACACCTGCTGATAACAACAACAACAACAACACAGACAACAACAACTTCTCCTTACGTGTGTGGTGCATGAGTGGAGCATGAGCACAGGGAGGAGGCTGGAGTACAGGCAGGAGGCTGGAGGCAGAGCAGGCTGGAGGATGGTACGTGGTACCTGACGCTGTTCCATGAGGCGAAACAGCAAGTGGATCTGTTGAAACACAAACACACACAGACGTGAACACCTGCTGATAACAACAACAACAACACAGACAACAACAACTTCTCCTTACGTGTGTGGTGCATGTGTGGAGCATGAGCACAGGGAGGAGGCTGGAGGACAGGCAGGAGGCTGGAGGCAGAGCAGGCTGGAGGACGGTACGTGGTACCTGACGCTGTTCCATGAGGCGAAACAGCAAGTGGATCTGTTGAAACACAAACACACACAGACGTGAACACCTGCTGATAACAACAACAACAACACAGACAACAACAACTTCTCCTTACGTGTGTGGTGTGGTGCGTAGCAGGTGTGTGGATGGACCAGGGGGACGTGCCGCTTTGGAGGCTGTCGAGAGAGAGGTGATGATTACAGTAGGTGTAGATGTAAGTTAAAAAAAAAGAGAAAATAAATTAACATGTCTTTGCTGTACCTTTCTGACGTTGCTATGCTGGGATGTGAGGGTGGGTAGGTCAGTGATGGGATGGTGGAGTTGGTGAAGAGGAGGGGGAGGAGGAGGAAGGCTGTGAACATAAGCAGAGATAGATTAAATTAATTGGTGTAACATGACAACTGCAAAAAAAAAAAAACATTTCATTACAGTACGTGCTGTACCTAGAGGGAGGGAGCGAGGGGGGCGGGCGGCGTGTTTCACTGGGGAGATGGCGGGCTGTCCATGGCTTCCTTCTGGCTTTCTGCAGGAGGACTGGATGGCCTATCATCTGGTGGGGTGTCCAAGGCCTCCTCCTGGCTTGCTGCAGGAGGACTGGACGGCCTTTCAGCTGGTGCACCAGCAGATCCTGGAGGCGGTGCTGTGACTTTCTGAAAATAATTGAGCATGCTGCTCTGCACCTTTTCAAGTTTTTTGTCCTCCAGGATCTGCTGGTAACACGCAACTTCATTGAGGACACCCCGACGGACCTTGGCGAACCTCTCACAGTCGGAGTCCTGCTTCTCCACCCTCGCCAGGAAGTTGTGGAGGTCCTTAAACGCCAGCACCAACTCCTGCTTCGTGAAGGTCGGAGGGTTGGCCTCCTCCTGCTCCTCCTCCACCTGGACTTCCTCATCCGGGACGTGCCTGTCCAGACTAATCAGGTCGTCTGGGGACAGATCCTCTCCAGATGAACTCAGAAGGTGTTGGACATCGTCCTGGTCCATGTCGAGCTCCAGTGACCTGCCCATCCTCACAACATCCTCTATTACACGGTCCACCTCCTGGGCATCGTGTACCTCCTGAACAAGCTCTGGACAGAGCTTCTTCCATACTCCGCACATGTTCTGTGGAGTTACACGATGCCAGGCGATGCCAATGTTGAGCACAGCATCATGGACGTTGTACTTACGCCAGAAGTCTTTCAGCGTAAGGGTCTGAGAGTTCTCCGTAGCCTCCAAAGCAGCACGGATGACTCTTTGTAGGTAGTACGCCTTAAACGTACTAATAACCCCCTGGTCCATTGGCTGGATCAATGAGGTGGTGTTGGGAGGCAGGTACACCACCTTAACATCTTTGTTCATAGTGGTGAGACCAGGGGGGTGTCCTGGAGCGTTGTCCAAGATCAGGAGGATTTTAAAGGGAACCCTGTGGAGACTGCAAAAACGCTTGACTTCCGGAACAAAGTTGTTGGTGAACCAATTTTTAAAAACTTCCAGCGTCACCCAAGCCTTTTTATTTGACGCCCAATAAACAGGAAGCAGTGATCTATTAACATTTTTGAAGGCCCTGGGTTTCTCAAATTGGTACACCAACAACGGCTTGAGTTTGCAGTCACCCGCAGCATTGCCCCCCACCAGCAAGGTCAAACGCTCCTTGCCGACCTTGTGGCCGGGTGCGGTTCGTTCTTCCTTGCTGATGTACGTCCTGTCTGGCAAACGCTTCCAGAACAGCCCTGTCTCATCCACATTGAACACTTGCTGCGCAGTGTACCTGCCATCCCTGATGATCTCAGCCAGTTGTGCTGGGAATGCCTGAGCTGCCTCGTGGTCAGCGCTTGCTACCTCTCCTGTTTAAATGCACACAAAATGACATGGTTAAGCTGTTGTAACACACTGTAATAAAATGGGAAAAAAAATATTCGTTAGTCGAGGACTACCTGTACTGTACTGTACCTGCATTATTAAAAATGAAAAATAAGAAATTAAAGTGCTCACCCTGATCTCTGATGTTGTGGAAGTTGTTTCTCTTCCTGAAACGATCGAACCATCCTTTGGAGGCATTAAACTCCCCTGATGTGATGCTCGAAGTCCCTCATCCAGCGCTTTGGGAGGACGTCCCTTCACCCGGATCGCTCTGAGAGGACGTCCCTTCACCCGGATCGCTCTGGGAGGACGACCCTTGACCCGGATCGCTCTGGGAGGACGAGCCTTGACCCGGATCGCTCTGTGCAGCCCCCTGCCCCCCCGCACCCCCCTGCTCCCCTGCACCTACCCCAGTCAACCCTAGTTCCTGCAGCCTGTCATAAATCATCTTTGCCTTTTCACAAATCACAGACATCCCAACTGGTATTCTGCGCTGTGTGTTGTCCTCCAGCCAGAGGACAAGCAACCTTTCCATCTCGACTATTCTCCCCGTCCTTTGCTTGGTAATGATGGTGGACTTCATGGGGGCTGAAGCACGCACCTGCTGCAAAATGCGTTCTTTGTCCGCCATTATTGTCCCCACAGTTGACCTCGGCAACCCTAGCGCCTCTCCAATTTTAGAGGGAGTCATGCCCTGATCGGACATTTTTATTATTTTTGCCTTCGTCTCCAGCGTTATGGTACGACGAGGTTTTTTCCCCTGTGCCGCGTCCGCGGACTTTGCAGGTCTCTTCGGAGCCATTCTTGATCAAGCTAAGGTGCTAATTCCTAAGGAGCAAAAATTAAAATTAATGCTAACGTTCAAAAATGAATGCTGACGTTTGCTTTCGTCTAAAAATATTTTTTTATTTAGTACTGGACCGTACCTGCCCGTTCGATGACCCGTGGACAACTCCTGTCGTTCTCGTCACAATTAGCTAACGTGCTAACTCCTAAGGAGCAAAAATTTAAATTAATGCTAACGTTCAAAAATGAATGCTGACGTTTGCTTTCGTCTAAAAATATTTTTTCATTTAGTACTGGGCCGTACCTGCCCGTTCGATGACCCGTGGACAACTCGTGTCGTCGTCGCGTCGACTATTAGCTAAATGCTAACTCCTATGGAGCACAAATTAAAATTAATTCTAACGTGTGCTAACGTTGGCTTTAGTCTAAAACTGATATAAATTTACTGTAAATGTACTGTACCTGCTCGTAGGTTCTTCGTACGTTTTTTTTTTTGTCGTGTTCTTCGTTCTTTGTTCGCTGTAACTGTTCGTAAGTGTCTTCTCCCATCAATCACCGTGGAAAACCACGAGGCACAAAATGGCCGCAGCCCTTTAAATAGTTACCGCTTTACCTGTACGGATCCCTCCGCCGCCAGCTGCACTGCGGCTGTGTGTACATCCGCCAGAAGCCCAGCCCCCCCCTCTCGCTGGCGGTACTTTTCCACTGCCATGCGCAGTGTCACGCCCATGCCCAACCAGCAACAGCCAAAGGCAATCCCCTCCCCCACCTCGCCGATTGCCGTTTTGTGACGCAGTTTCGCCGTAGCTCGATTATATACCTGTAATGGGGCTCGTTCGTAGGTCGTGTGCCGTAGGTCGATTATATATTTTTAACTTGGTTCGTTCGTAGGTCACATATTTTCTGCCGTACGTCGATGACATTATTCTACTTTAACTCGTTCGTAGGTCCCGTGGTTCGCAGGTCGGTGGGTTCGTAGGTCGGGGGTTTGCTGTATTTGTTTTATAACACAATCATTGTTCCACACTTAATATATTGTATTGATGTTTGAGGGAAAGCGTGTAAAACATTTACAAAGCCTATTTTTGTTTTGCAGAAAAGAGCTGTAAGAATTATCACTAGAAAGCATTGCCGTCATTCATCAAGCACATTATTTTATCAACTGAAGTTATTGAAGTTCCATGATTTGGTAGATTATAATATTTCATCAGTCATGTATAGGGCTCAGTATAACGCATTACCCTTAAATATCCAAATGCATTTTGTTAAAAGACAAAGTTGTTATAATCTTAAGGGGACAGACATATTTGTAAAACCTAAATTTAGAACTAGTTTGAAGGGACGGTCTACCTCAATCCAGGGAATTGGATTATGGAATGGTTTGGAGAATGAAGTTAAAAATGCCAAGTCAATGTGTACATTTAAGAAAATGATCAAAACTGAATAAAAAAAAATACATATATATGAAATAGCATAATCTGTATTGTAATAGTTAGAAAAATTAGAAAGAGTTATTCCTTTTGTACAGTTACTGGAAGTTTATTATTGTTTGAACTGTTTGTTTGAAAAATAGGGGCAGATACCGTATTTTCCGGATTATTGGTTGCACCGGAATATAGGTTGCATTGTCCAATTATTGCCAAAAAATTTGAAAAATCCATAAATTGGTCGCACCGGAATATAGGTCGCACCTTCGTCACCGCCGACGTAATGCGTCATCCACCGCTGACGCGCCGCGTGACCGCTGAGACAACCCGACAATATGGACCGAGTGTTTAGCTATGCTGCTAATGTCTGCCAGAAGCTAACAGAAGCTAAACACGAGACGAGTCCGTCTCTGAAAACACGAATAAAAAATCGAATCTCATCTCAAATGTTTTATCGAGACCATAGTAACGTACATTAAAGCTCCTATAATTACACTCTGTAAGCAGAAAAAATATACACCGAGTGGTTTTGAAGCTATTTATGACATTAACAGAAGTAACACCGATAAAAAACTAATGCTAACACGAGACCAGTCCGCTTCTGACACGAATAAAAAAATTGAATTTTAGGTCAAATGTTTTATCGAGACCATAGTAACGTACATTAAAGCTCCTATAATTGCACTCTGTAAGCAGAAAAAATATACACCGAGTAGTTTTGAAGCTATTTATGACGTTAACAGAAGTAACACCGATAAAAAACTAATGCTAACACGAGACCAGTCCGCTTCTGACACGAATAAAAAAATCGAAATTTATCTCAAATGTTTTATCGAGACCATAGTAACGTACATTAAAGCATTATAATTACACTCTGTAAGCAGAAAAAAATATACACCGATTGGTTTTGAAGCTATTTATAACATACCGTAAACAGATATACATCCACAAGCTAACAAGCTATGCTAATAAAAGATCGTTTTTTTTTATTTTTGATCTCAAACATCTATTAAAGGTACTCACTTGTAAACGTCCACACTGTGATTACATCCTGTAAGTTTCAGAAAAATCCGCTGAGTGGTTCTAGACTTATCTTGCTAACAAACAGCAAACATACAGAGCTAACAAAGCTACCGGTACATCCAGACCAGAGGAGCTTCTTCTTCTTGGGTCAGTGTACTCCTCTGGAAGTGGTACTGCATTGCGCCCCTAGCGACCGAAAGTGGTACTGCACCATTTGCTGCCAAACTGAAAAGGCTCATAACGGAGTCAAAATTTGGTCTAAAAATATGGAAAAAAATTCCATAAATAGGTCGCACCGGATTATAGGTCGCAGGCCTTGAAAAAAACCATAAAAAGGTGCGACCTATAATCCGAAATTTACGGTAATAAGATTTTTTTCTTCTTTCTGCTACCTTTTATTTTTATATTTTTTGTTTGTTATTGTTTATGGGATTGTTTTGTATTGTATATTTTTTAATTAAGAAATTTTATAAATAAAAATAAAAAAATAAAATGTGGTCTGTTTGTTAAGAAGTCTGTTACAAATGGATGGGCTTAGTCCTAGTGTGAATAGTTTGTCCATCAAGGTTTTGGGTCCTGAGAAGGTTCAGATGTTTATGAGTTTCAGAATTATCTGTGAAAAAATGTCTTGGGACTGAGGTTTGTAAATATTGTAGAGGGCGCTATGGCGGCTATTGACCAATTATCAAGGATTCCTGTTTAAGGGATGGATTATGATCGATCACACGGATTTTGGTGCACCTCGGTTCAAATCTATGGAATTTAAAGCCAAACCTATGGCGACGGTGTTACGTCTTACTTTGTCACGTCGCCACACCCACATGCTCCACCCAAAACTTTCAGGGTTTGACAGCATGTTACACCAACATGTCTTTGATAACTGGACACAATATCATGCTGATTAGATCACAGGGGTCGGATCAGGGCTGTTCAACATAAAACTCTACACTTCCTGTTGTCAGTGGGCATGTCTTCAGTGATGTCATGATTTGACAATTTAGTCTTGCAGGGGACTGGCTGTGGATCAATCACTGAAGTCTTGATGTGTCAGACAGTTTTCGCGTAGGTATGGCCTTCCTTCTCACCTCACAGCCATCCTCTTCACACCAATATGATTTTTTATAGAAAGAAAGGAAAAGACAGAAAGTAAGACCACAAAACAAAAATCCACAAAAAGAGCACAGGGCAAACACACCCAACCACCGTCTGCAATCCTGCAAAGTACATGACAGAACACAGCAACAAAACACATATGCATAAAAGACACATAATATCCATGACTTTGCAGTATATATATATATATATATATATA
>JBBPBX010078677.1:0-16571 GCA_038048925.1 Garcialebias charrua
CTTACTTACTTACTTACCTGTTCACACAATGAACATAATAAATGTATTGACCCCCAGCAATTTTTGAGTAAAATAGATGTGATTTCCTGCATTTTGGGGGACTTTACCAGGGTGTTAAACAGGTGGAACAGCACCCCCTGGTGGACACTGTGAGAAGTGCAAAAGGCTTACGGCACCTGGTATTCCCAGGCGGTCTCCCATCCAAGTACTAACCAGGCCCGACCCTGCTTAGCTTCCGAGATCAGACGAGATCGGGCGTGTTCAGGGTGGTATGGCCGTAAACGAAGAACTCTCTCACAAATAGGACTTTTAAAGTTTTCCCAACAAGGAAACCCATTGCATGCTAATTGTTTTCCTCAACTTCTGTTTTCATGAAAACAATCATTGCAGGGCTTCTCAAGTGTTTTACCTTCAGAGGAGAAAAAACTTACTTACTTACTTACTTACTTACTTACTTACTTACTTACTTACTTACTTACTTACTTACTTACTTACTTACTTACTTACTTACTTACTTACTTACTTACCTGTTCACACAATGAACATAATAAATGTATTGACCCCCAGCAATTTTTGAGTAAAATAGATGTGATTTCCTGCATTTTGGGGGACTTTACCAGGGTGTTAAACAGGTGGAACAGCACCCCCTGGTGGACACTGTGAGAAGTGCAAAAGGCTTACGGCACCTGGTATTCCCAGGCGGTCTCCCATCCAAGTACTAACCAGGCCCGACCCTGCTTAGCTTCCGAGATCAGACGAGATCGGGCGTGTTCAGGGTGGTATGGCCGTAAACGAAGAACTCTCTCACAAATAGGACTTTTAAAGTTTTCCCAACAAGGAAACCCATTGCATGCTAATTGTTTTCCTCAACTTCTGTTTTCATGAAAACAATCATTGCAGGGCTTCTCAAGTGTTTTACCTTCAGAGGAGAAAAAACTTACTTACTTACTTACTTACTTACTTACTTACTTACTTACTTACTTACTTACTTACTTACTTACTTACTTACTTACTTACTTACTTACTTACTTACTTACTTACTTACTTACTTACTTACCTGTTCACACAATGAACATAATAAATGTATTGACCCCCAGCAATTTTTGAGTAAAATAGATGTGATTTCCTGCATTTTGGGGGACTTTACCAGGGTGTTAAACAGGTGGAACAGCACCCCCTGGTGGACACTGTGAGAAGTGCAAAAGGCTTACGGCACCTGGTATTCCCAGGCGGTCTCCCATCCAAGTACTAACCAGGCCCGACCCTGCTTAGCTTCCGAGATCAGACGAGATCGGGCGTGTTCAGGGTGGTATGGCCGTAAACGAAGAACTCTCTCACAAATAGGACTTTTAAAGTTTTCCCAACAAGGAAACCCATTGCATGCTAATTGTTTTCCTCAACTTCTGTTTTCATGAAAACAATCATTGCAGGGCTTCTCAAGTGTTTTACCTTCAGAGGAGAAAAAACTTACTTACTTACTTACTTACTTACTTACTTACTTACTTACTTACTTACTTACTTACTTACTTACTTACTTACTTACTTACTTACTTACTTACTTACTTACCTGTTCACACAATGAACATAATAAATGTATTGACCCCCAGCAATTTTTGAGTAAAATAGATGTGATTTCCTGCATTTTGGGGGACTTTACCAGGGTGTTAAACAGGTGGAACAGCACCCCCTGGTGGACACTGTGAGAAGTGCAAAAGGCTTACGGCACCTGGTATTCCCAGGCGGTCTCCCATCCAAGTACTAACCAGGCCCGACCCTGCTTAGCTTCCGAGATCAGACGAGATCGGGCGTGTTCAGGGTGGTATGGCCGTAAACGAAGAACTCTCTCACAAATAGGACTTTTAAAGTTTTCCCAACAAGGAAACCCATTGCATGCTAATTGTTTTCCTCAACTTCTGTTTTCATGAAAACAATCATTGCAGGGCTTCTCAAGTGTTTTACCTTCAGAGGAGAAAAAACTTACTTACTTACTTACTTACTTACTTACTTACTTACTTACTTACTTACTTACTTACTTACTTACTTACTTACTTACTTACTTACTTACTTACCTGTTCACACAATGAACATAATAAATGTATTGACCCCCAGCAATTTTTGAGTAAAATAGATGTGATTTCCTGCATTTTGGGGGACTTTACCAGGGTGTTAAACAGGTGGAACAGCACCCCCTGGTGGACACTGTGAGAAGTGCAAAAGGCTTACGGCACCTGGTATTCCCAGGCGGTCTCCCATCCAAGTACTAACCAGGCCCGACCCTGCTTAGCTTCCGAGATCAGACGAGATCGGGCGTGTTCAGGGTGGTATGGCCGTAAACGAAGAACTCTCTCACAAATAGGACTTTTAAAGTTTTCCCAACAAGGAAACCCATTGCATGCTAATTGTTTTCCTCAACTTCTGTTTTCATGAAAACAATCATTGCAGGGCTTCTCAAGTGTTTTACCTTCAGAGGAGAAAAAACTTACTACTTACTTACTTACTTACTTACTTACTTACTTACTTACTTACTTACTTACTTACTTACTTACTTACTTACTTACTTACTTACTTACTTACTTACCTGTTCACACAATGAACATAATAAATGTATTGACCCCCAGCAATTTTTGAGTAAAATAGATGTGATTTCCTGCATTTTGGGGGACTTTACCAGGGTGTTAAACAGGTGGAACAGCACCCCCTGGTGGACACTGTGAGAAGTGCAAAAGGCTTACGGCACCTGGTATTCCCAGGCGGTCTCCCATCCAAGTACTAACCAGGCCCGACCCTGCTTAGCTTCCGAGATCAGACGAGATCGGGCGTGTTCAGGGTGGTATGGCCGTAAACGAAGAACTCTCTCACAAATAGGACTTTTAAAGTTTTCCCAACAAGGAAACCCATTGCATGCTAATTGTTTTCCTCAACTTCTGTTTTCATGAAAACAATCATTGCAGGGCTTCTCAAGTGTTTTACCTTCAGAGGAGAAAAAACTTACTTACTTACTTACTTACTTACTTACTTACTTACTTACTTACTTACTTACTTACTTACTTACTTACTTACTTACTTACTTACTTACTTACTTACCTGTTCACACAATGAACATAATAAATGTATTGACCCCCAGCAATTTTTGAGTAAAATAGATGTGATTTCCTGCATTTTGGGGGACTTTACCAGGGTGTTAAACAGGTGGAACAGCACCCCCTGGTGGACACTGTGAGAAGTGCAAAAGGCTTACGGCACCTGGTATTCCCAGGCGGTCTCCCATCCAAGTACTAACCAGGCCCGACCCTGCTTAGCTTCCGAGATCAGACGAGATCGGGCGTGTTCAGGGTGGTATGGCCGTAAACGAAGAACTCTCTCACAAATAGGACTTTTAAAGTTTTCCCAACAAGGAAACCCATTGCATGCTAATTGTTTTCCTCAACTTCTGTTTTCATGAAAACAATCATTGCAGGGCTTCTCAAGTGTTTTACCTTCAGAGGAGAAAAAACTTACTTACTTACTTACTTACTTACTTACTTACTTACTTACTTACTTACTTACTTACTTACTTACTTACTTACTTACTTACCTGTTCACACAATGAACATAATAAATGTATTGACCCCCAGCAATTTTTGAGTAAAATAGATGTGATTTCCTGCATTTTGGGGGACTTTACCAGGGTGTTAAACAGGTGGAACAGCACCCCCTGGTGGACACTGTGAGAAGTGCAAAAGGCTTACGGCACCTGGTATTCCCAGGCGGTCTCCCATCCAAGTACTAACCAGGCCCGACCCTGCTTAGCTTCCGAGATCAGACGAGATCGGGCGTGTTCAGGGTGGTATGGCCGTAAACGAAGAACTCTCTCACAAATAGGACTTTTAAAGTTTTCCCAACAAGGAAACCCATTGCATGCTAATTGTTTTCCTCAACTTCTGTTTTCATGAAAACAATCATTGCAGGGCTTCTCAAGTGTTTTACCTTCAGAGGAGAAAAAACTTACTTACTTACTTACTTACTTACTTACTTACTTACTTACTTACTTACTTACTTACTTACCTGTTCACACAATGAACATAATAAATGTATTGACCCCCAGCAATTTTTGAGTAAAATAGATGTGATTTCCTGCATTTTGGGGGACTTTACCAGGGTGTTAAACAGGTGGAACAGCACCCCCTGGTGGACACTGTGAGAAGTGCAAAAGGCTTACGGCACCTGGTATTCCCAGGCGGTCTCCCATCCAAGTACTAACCAGGCCCGACCCTGCTTAGCTTCCGAGATCAGACGAGATCGGGCGTGTTCAGGGTGGTATGGCCGTAAACGAAGAACTCTCTCACAAATAGGACTTTTAAAGTTTTCCCAACAAGGAAACCCATTGCATGCTAATTGTTTTCCTCAACTTCTGTTTTCATGAAAACAATCATTGCAGGGCTTCTCAAGTGTTTTACCTTCAGAGGAGAAAAAACTTACTTACTTACTTACTTACTTACTTACTTACTTACTTACTTACTTACTTACTTACTTACTTACTTACTTACTTACTTACTTACCTGTTCACACAATGAACATAATAAATGTATTGACCCCCAGCAATTTTTGAGTAAAATAGATGTGATTTCCTGCATTTTGGGGGACTTTACCAGGGTGTTAAACAGGTGGAACAGCACCCCCTGGTGGACACTGTGAGAAGTGCAAAAGGCTTACGGCACCTGGTATTCCCAGGCGGTCTCCCATCCAAGTACTAACCAGGCCCGACCCTGCTTAGCTTCCGAGATCAGACGAGATCGGGCGTGTTCAGGGTGGTATGGCCGTAAACGAAGAACTCTCTCACAAATAGGACTTTTAAAGTTTTCCCAACAAGGAAACCCATTGCATGCTAATTGTTTTCCTCAACTTCTGTTTTCATGAAAACAATCATTGCAGGGCTTCTCAAGTGTTTTACCTTCAGAGGAGAAAAAACTTACTTACTTACTTACTTACTTACTTACTTACTTACTTACTTACTTACTTACTTACTTACTTACTTACTTACTTACTTACTTACTTACTTACTTACTTACTTACTTACCTGTTCACACAATGAACATAATAAATGTATTGACCCCCAGCAATTTTTGAGTAAAATAGATGTGATTTCCTGCATTTTGGGGGACTTTACCAGGGTGTTAAACAGGTGGAACAGCACCCCCTGGTGGACACTGTGAGAAGTGCAAAAGGCTTACGGCACCTGGTATTCCCAGGCGGTCTCCCATCCAAGTACTAACCAGGCCCGACCCTGCTTAGCTTCCGAGATCAGACGAGATCGGGCGTGTTCAGGGTGGTATGGCCGTAAACGAAGAACTCTCTCACAAATAGGACTTTTAAAGTTTTCCCAACAAGGAAACCCATTGCATGCTAATTGTTTTCCTCAACTTCTGTTTTCATGAAAACAATCATTGCAGGGCTTCTCAAGTGTTTTACCTTCAGAGGAGAAAAAACTTACTTACTTACTTACTTACTTACTTACTTACTTACTTACTTACTTACTTACTTACTTACTTACTTACTTACTTACTTACTTACCTGTTCACACAATGAACATAATAAATGTATTGACCCCCAGCAATTTTTGAGTAAAATAGATGTGATTTCCTGCATTTTGGGGGACTTTACCAGGGTGTTAAACAGGTGGAACAGCACCCCCTGGTGGACACTGTGAGAAGTGCAAAAGGCTTACGGCACCTGGTATTCCCAGGCGGTCTCCCATCCAAGTACTAACCAGGCCCGACCCTGCTTAGCTTCCGAGATCAGACGAGATCGGGCGTGTTCAGGGTGGTATGGCCGTAAACGAAGAACTCTCTCACAAATAGGACTTTTAAAGTTTTCCCAACAAGGAAACCCATTGCATGCTAATTGTTTTCCTCAACTTCTGTTTTCATGAAAACAATCATTGCAGGGCTTCTCAAGTGTTTTACCTTCAGAGGAGAAAAAACTTACTTACTTACTTACTTACTTACTTACTTACTTACTTACTTACTTACTTACTTACTTACTTACTTACCTGTTCACACAATGAACATAATAAATGTATTGACCCCCAGCAATTTTTGAGTAAAATAGATGTGATTTCCTGCATTTTGGGGGACTTTACCAGGGTGTTAAACAGGTGGAACAGCACCCCCTGGTGGACACTGTGAGAAGTGCAAAAGGCTTACGGCACCTGGTATTCCCAGGCGGTCTCCCATCCAAGTACTAACCAGGCCCGACCCTGCTTAGCTTCCGAGATCAGACGAGATCGGGCGTGTTCAGGGTGGTATGGCCGTAAACGAAGAACTCTCTCACAAATAGGACTTTTAAAGTTTTCCCAACAAGGAAACCCATTGCATGCTAATTGTTTTCCTCAACTTCTGTTTTCATGAAAACAATCATTGCAGGGCTTCTCAAGTGTTTTACCTTCAGAGGAGAAAAAACTTACTTACTTACTTACTTACTTACTTACTTACTTACTTACTTACTTACTTACTTACTTACTTACTTACTTACCTGTTCACACAATGAACATAATAAATGTATTGACCCCCAGCAATTTTTGAGTAAAATAGATGTGATTTCCTGCATTTTGGGGGACTTTACCAGGGTGTTAAACAGGTGGAACAGCACCCCCTGGTGGACACTGTGAGAAGTGCAAAAGGCTTACGGCACCTGGTATTCCCAGGCGGTCTCCCATCCAAGTACTAACCAGGCCCGACCCTGCTTAGCTTCCGAGATCAGACGAGATCGGGCGTGTTCAGGGTGGTATGGCCGTAAACGAAGAACTCTCTCACAAATAGGACTTTTAAAGTTTTCCCAACAAGGAAACCCATTGCATGCTAATTGTTTTCCTCAACTTCTGTTTTCATGAAAACAATCATTGCAGGGCTTCTCAAGTGTTTTACCTTCAGAGGAGAAAAAACTTACTTACTTACTTACTTACTTACTTACTTACTTACTTACTTACTTACTTACCTGTTCACACAATGAACATAATAAATGTATTGACCCCCAGCAATTTTTGAGTAAAATAGATGTGATTTCCTGCATTTTGGGGGACTTTACCAGGGTGTTAAACAGGTGGAACAGCACCCCCTGGTGGACACTGTGAGAAGTGCAAAAGGCTTACGGCACCTGGTATTCCCAGGCGGTCTCCCATCCAAGTACTAACCAGGCCCGACCCTGCTTAGCTTCCGAGATCAGACGAGATCGGGCGTGTTCAGGGTGGTATGGCCGTAAACGAAGAACTCTCTCACAAATAGGACTTTTAAAGTTTTCCCAACAAGGAAACCCATTGCATGCTAATTGTTTTCCTCAACTTCTGTTTTCATGAAAACAATCATTGCAGGGCTTCTCAAGTGTTTTACCTTCAGAGGAGAAAAAACTTACTTACTTACTTACTTACTTACTTACTTACTTACTTACTTACTTACTTACTTACTTACTTACTTACTTACTTACTTACTTACTTACTTACTTACTTACTTACTTACCTGTTCACACAATGAACATAATAAATGTATTGACCCCCAGCAATTTTTGAGTAAAATAGATGTGATTTCCTGCATTTTGGGGGACTTTACCAGGGTGTTAAACAGGTGGAACAGCACCCCCTGGTGGACACTGTGAGAAGTGCAAAAGGCTTACGGCACCTGGTATTCCCAGGCGGTCTCCCATCCAAGTACTAACCAGGCCCGACCCTGCTTAGCTTCCGAGATCAGACGAGATCGGGCGTGTTCAGGGTGGTATGGCCGTAAACGAAGAACTCTCTCACAAATAGGACTTTTAAAGTTTTCCCAACAAGGAAACCCATTGCATGCTAATTGTTTTCCTCAACTTCTGTTTTCATGAAAACAATCATTGCAGGGCTTCTCAAGTGTTTTACCTTCAGAGGAGAAAAAACTTACTTACTTACTTACTTACTTACTTACTTACTTACTTACTTACTTACTTACTTACCTGTTCACACAATGAACATAATAAATGTATTGACCCCCAGCAATTTTTGAGTAAAATAGATGTGATTTCCTGCATTTTGGGGGACTTTACCAGGGTGTTAAACAGGTGGAACAGCACCCCCTGGTGGACACTGTGAGAAGTGCAAAAGGCTTACGGCACCTGGTATTCCCAGGCGGTCTCCCATCCAAGTACTAACCAGGCCCGACCCTGCTTAGCTTCCGAGATCAGACGAGATCGGGCGTGTTCAGGGTGGTATGGCCGTAAACGAAGAACTCTCTCACAAATAGGACTTTTAAAGTTTTCCCAACAAGGAAACCCATTGCATGCTAATTGTTTTCCTCAACTTCTGTTTTCATGAAAACAATCATTGCAGGGCTTCTCAAGTGTTTTACCTTCAGAGGAGAAAAAACTTACTTACTTACTTACTTACTTACTTACTTACTTACTTACTTACTTACTTACTTACTTACTTACTTACTTACCTGTTCACACAATGAACATAATAAATGTATTGACCCCCAGCAATTTTTGAGTAAAATAGATGTGATTTCCTGCATTTTGGGGGACTTTACCAGGGTGTTAAACAGGTGGAACAGCACCCCCTGGTGGACACTGTGAGAAGTGCAAAAGGCTTACGGCACCTGGTATTCCCAGGCGGTCTCCCATCCAAGTACTAACCAGGCCCGACCCTGCTTAGCTTCCGAGATCAGACGAGATCGGGCGTGTTCAGGGTGGTATGGCCGTAAACGAAGAACTCTCTCACAAATAGGACTTTTAAAGTTTTCCCAACAAGGAAACCCATTGCATGCTAATTGTTTTCCTCAACTTCTGTTTTCATGAAAACAATCATTGCAGGGCTTCTCAAGTGTTTTACCTTCAGAGGAGAAAAAACTTACTTACTTACTTACTTACTTACTTACTTACTTACTTACTTACTTACCTGTTCACACAATGAACATAATAAATGTATTGACCCCCAGCAATTTTTGAGTAAAATAGATGTGATTTCCTGCATTTTGGGGGACTTTACCAGGGTGTTAAACAGGTGGAACAGCACCCCCTGGTGGACACTGTGAGAAGTGCAAAAGGCTTACGGCACCTGGTATTCCCAGGCGGTCTCCCATCCAAGTACTAACCAGGCCCGACCCTGCTTAGCTTCCGAGATCAGACGAGATCGGGCGTGTTCAGGGTGGTATGGCCGTAAACGAAGAACTCTCTCACAAATAGGACTTTTAAAGTTTTCCCAACAAGGAAACCCATTGCATGCTAATTGTTTTCCTCAACTTCTGTTTTCATGAAAACAATCATTGCAGGGCTTCTCAAGTGTTTTACCTTCAGAGGAGAAAAAACTTACTTACTTACTTACTTACTTACTTACTTACTTACTTACTTACTTACTTACTTACTTACTTACCTGTTCACACAATGAACATAATAAATGTATTGACCCCCAGCAATTTTTGAGTAAAATAGATGTGATTTCCTGCATTTTGGGGGACTTTACCAGGGTGTTAAACAGGTGGAACAGCACCCCCTGGTGGACACTGTGAGAAGTGCAAAAGGCTTACGGCACCTGGTATTCCCAGGCGGTCTCCCATCCAAGTACTAACCAGGCCCGACCCTGCTTAGCTTCCGAGATCAGACGAGATCGGGCGTGTTCAGGGTGGTATGGCCGTAAACGAAGAACTCTCTCACAAATAGGACTTTTAAAGTTTTCCCAACAAGGAAACCCATTGCATGCTAATTGTTTTCCTCAACTTCTGTTTTCATGAAAACAATCATTGCAGGGCTTCTCAAGTGTTTTACCTTCAGAGGAGAAAAAACTTACTTACTTACTTACTTACTTACTTACTTACTTACTTACTTACTTACTTACTTACTTACTTACTTACCTGTTCACACAATGAACATAATAAATGTATTGACCCCCAGCAATTTTTGAGTAAAATAGATGTGATTTCCTGCATTTTGGGGGACTTTACCAGGGTGTTAAACAGGTGGAACAGCACCCCCTGGTGGACACTGTGAGAAGTGCAAAAGGCTTACGGCACCTGGTATTCCCAGGCGGTCTCCCATCCAAGTACTAACCAGGCCCGACCCTGCTTAGCTTCCGAGATCAGACGAGATCGGGCGTGTTCAGGGTGGTATGGCCGTAAACGAAGAACTCTCTCACAAATAGGACTTTTAAAGTTTTCCCAACAAGGAAACCCATTGCATGCTAATTGTTTTCCTCAACTTCTGTTTTCATGAAAACAATCATTGCAGGGCTTCTCAAGTGTTTTACCTTCAGAGGAGAAAAAACTTACTACTTACTTACTTACTTACTTACTTACTTACTTACTTACTTACTTACTTACTTACTTACTTACCTGTTCACACAATGAACATAATAAATGTATTGACCCCCAGCAATTTTTGAGTAAAATAGATGTGATTTCCTGCATTTTGGGGGACTTTACCAGGGTGTTAAACAGGTGGAACAGCACCCCCTGGTGGACACTGTGAGAAGTGCAAAAGGCTTACGGCACCTGGTATTCCCAGGCGGTCTCCCATCCAAGTACTAACCAGGCCCGACCCTGCTTAGCTTCCGAGATCAGACGAGATCGGGCGTGTTCAGGGTGGTATGGCCGTAAACGAAGAACTCTCTCACAAATAGGACTTTTAAAGTTTTCCCAACAAGGAAACCCATTGCATGCTAATTGTTTTCCTCAACTTCTGTTTTCATGAAAACAATCATTGCAGGGCTTCTCAAGTGTTTTACCTTCAGAGGAGAAAAAACTTACTTACTTACTTACTTACTTACTTACTTACTTACTTACTTACTTACTTACTTACTTACTTACTTACTTACCTGTTCACACAATGAACATAATAAATGTATTGACCCCCAGCAATTTTTGAGTAAAATAGATGTGATTTCCTGCATTTTGGGGGACTTTACCAGGGTGTTAAACAGGTGGAACAGCACCCCCTGGTGGACACTGTGAGAAGTGCAAAAGGCTTACGGCACCTGGTATTCCCAGGCGGTCTCCCATCCAAGTACTAACCAGGCCCGACCCTGCTTAGCTTCCGAGATCAGACGAGATCGGGCGTGTTCAGGGTGGTATGGCCGTAAACGAAGAACTCTCTCACAAATAGGACTTTTAAAGTTTTCCCAACAAGGAAACCCATTGCATGCTAATTGTTTTCCTCAACTTCTGTTTTCATGAAAACAATCATTGCAGGGCTTCTCAAGTGTTTTACCTTCAGAGGAGAAAAAACTTACTTACTTACTTACTTACTTACTTACTTACTTACTTACTTACTTACTTACTTACTTACTTACTTACTTACTTACTTACTTACTTACTTACTTACCTGTTCACACAATGAACATAATAAATGTATTGACCCCCAGCAATTTTTGAGTAAAATAGATGTGATTTCCTGCATTTTGGGGGACTTTACCAGGGTGTTAAACAGGTGGAACAGCACCCCCTGGTGGACACTGTGAGAAGTGCAAAAGGCTTACGGCACCTGGTATTCCCAGGCGGTCTCCCATCCAAGTACTAACCAGGCCCGACCCTGCTTAGCTTCCGAGATCAGGCGTGTTCAGGGTGGTATGGCCGTAAACGAAGAACTCTCTCACAAATAGGACTTTTAAAGTTTTCCCAACAAGGAAACCCATTGCATGCTAATTGTTTTCCTCAACTTCTGTTTTCATGAAAACAATCATTGCAGGGCTTCTCAAGTGTTTTACCTTCAGAGGAGAAAAAACTTACTTACTTACTTACTTACTTACTTACTTACTTACTTACTTACTTACTTACTTACTTACTTACTTACTTACTTACTTACTTACCTGTTCACACAATGAACATAATAAATGTATTGACCCCCAGCAATTTTTGAGTAAAATAGATGTGATTTCCTGCATTTTGGGGGACTTTACCAGGGTGTTAAACAGGTGGAACAGCACCCCCTGGTGGACACTGTGAGAAGTGCAAAAGGCTTACGGCACCTGGTATTCCCAGGCGGTCTCCCATCCAAGTACTAACCAGGCCCGACCCTGCTTAGCTTCCGAGATCAGACGAGATCGGGCGTGTTCAGGGTGGTATGGCCGTAAACGAAGAACTCTCTCACAAATAGGACTTTTAAAGTTTTCCCAACAAGGAAACCCATTGCATGCTAATTGTTTTCCTCAACTTCTGTTTTCATGAAAACAATCATTGCAGGGCTTCTCAAGTGTTTTACCTTCAGAGGAGAAAAAACTTACTTACTTACTTACTTACTTACTTACTTACTTACTTACTTACTTACTTACTTACTTACCTGTTCACACAATGAACATAATAAATGTATTGACCCCCAGCAATTTTTGAGTAAAATAGATGTGATTTCCTGCATTTTGGGGGACTTTACCAGGGTGTTAAACAGGTGGAACAGCACCCCCTGGTGGACACTGTGAGAAGTGCAAAAGGCTTACGGCACCTGGTATTCCCAGGCGGTCTCCCATCCAAGTACTAACCAGGCCCGACCCTGCTTAGCTTCCGAGATCAGACGAGATCGGGCGTGTTCAGGGTGGTATGGCCGTAAACGAAGAACTCTCTCACAAATAGGACTTTTAAAGTTTTCCCAACAAGGAAACCCATTGCATGCTAATTGTTTTCCTCAACTTCTGTTTTCATGAAAACAATCATTGCAGGGCTTCTCAAGTGTTTTACCTTCAGAGGAGAAAAAACTTACTTACTTACTTACTTACTTACTTACTTACTTACTTACTTACTTACTTACTTACTTACTTACTTACTTACTTACCTGTTCACACAATGAACATAATAAATGTATTGACCCCCAGCAATTTTTGAGTAAAATAGATGTGATTTCCTGCATTTTGGGGGACTTTACCAGGGTGTTAAACAGGTGGAACAGCACCCCCTGGTGGACACTGTGAGAAGTGCAAAAGGCTTACGGCACCTGGTATTCCCAGGCGGTCTCCCATCCAAGTACTAACCAGGCCCGACCCTGCTTAGCTTCCGAGATCAGACGAGATCGGGCGTGTTCAGGGTGGTATGGCCGTAAACGAAGAACTCTCTCACAAATAGGACTTTTAAAGTTTTCCCAACAAGGAAACCCATTGCATGCTAATTGTTTTCCTCAACTTCTGTTTTCATGAAAACAATCATTGCAGGGCTTCTCAAGTGTTTTACCTTCAGAGGAGAAAAAACTTACTTACTTACTTACTTACTTACTTACTTACTTACTTACTTACTTACTTACTTACTTACCTGTTCACACAATGAACATAATAAATGTATTGACCCCCAGCAATTTTTGAGTAAAATAGATGTGATTTCCTGCATTTTGGGGGACTTTACCAGGGTGTTAAACAGGTGGAACAGCACCCCCTGGTGGACACTGTGAGAAGTGCAAAAGGCTTACGGCACCTGGTATTCCCAGGCGGTCTCCCATCCAAGTACTAACCAGGCCCGACCCTGCTTAGCTTCCGAGATCAGACGAGATCGGGCGTGTTCAGGGTGGTATGGCCGTAAACGAAGAACTCTCTCACAAATAGGACTTTTAAAGTTTTCCCAACAAGGAAACCCATTGCATGCTAATTGTTTTCCTCAACTTCTGTTTTCATGAAAACAATCATTGCAGGGCTTCTCAAGTGTTTTACCTTCAGAGGAGAAAAAACTTACTTACTTACTTACTTACTTACTTACTTACTTACTTACTTACTTACTTACTTACTTACTTACTTACTTACTTACTTACCTGTTCACACAATGAACATAATAAATGTATTGACCCCCAGCAATTTTTGAGTAAAATAGATGTGATTTCCTGCATTTTGGGGGACTTTACCAGGGTGTTAAACAGGTGGAACAGCACCCCCTGGTGGACACTGTGAGAAGTGCAAAAGGCTTACGGCACCTGGTATTCCCAGGCGGTCTCCCATCCAAGTACTAACCAGGCCCGACCCTGCTTAGCTTCCGAGATCAGACGAGATCGGGCGTGTTCAGGGTGGTATGGCCGTAAACGAAGAACTCTCTCACAAATAGGACTTTTAAAGTTTTCCCAACAAGGAAACCCATTGCATGCTAATTGTTTTCCTCAACTTCTGTTTTCATGAAAACAATCATTGCAGGGCTTCTCAAGTGTTTTACCTTCAGAGGAGAAAAAACTTACTTACTTACTTACTTACTTACTTACTTACTTACTTACTTACTTACTTACTTACTTACCTGTTCACACAATGAACATAATAAATGTATTGACCCCCAGCAATTTTTGAGTAAAATAGATGTGATTTCCTGCATTTTGGGGGACTTTACCAGGGTGTTAAACAGGTGGAACAGCACCCCCTGGTGGACACTGTGAGAAGTGCAAAAGGCTTACGGCACCTGGTATTCCCAGGCGGTCTCCCATCCAAGTACTAACCAGGCCCGACCCTGCTTAGCTTCCGAGATCAGACGAGATCGGGCGTGTTCAGGGTGGTATGGCCGTAAACGAAGAACTCTCTCACAAATAGGACTTTTAAAGTTTTCCCAACAAGGAAACCCATTGCATGCTAATTGTTTTCCTCAACTTCTGTTTTCATGAAAACAATCATTGCAGGGCTTCTCAAGTGTTTTACCTTCAGAGGAGAAAAAACTTACTTACTTACTTACTTACTTACTTACTTACTTACTTACTTACTTACTTACTTACTTACTTACTTACTTACTTACTTACTTACTTACCTGTTCACACAATGAACATAATAAATGTATTGACCCCCAGCAATTTTTGAGTAAAATAGATGTGATTTCCTGCATTTTGGGGGACTTTACCAGGGTGTTAAACAGGTGGAACAGCACCCCCTGGTGGACACTGTGAGAAGTGCAAAAGGCTTACGGCACCTGGTATTCCCAGGCGGTCTCCCATCCAAGTACTAACCAGGCCCGACCCTGCTTAGCTTCCGAGATCAGACGAGATCGGGCGTGTTCAGGGTGGTATGGCCGTAAACGAAGAACTCTCTCACAAATAGGACTTTTAAAGTTTTCCCAACAAGGAAACCCATTGCATGCTAATTGTTTTCCTCAACTTCTGTTTTCATGAAAACAATCATTGCAGGGCTTCTCAAGTGTTTTACCTTCAGAGGAGAAAAAACTTACTTACTTACTTACTTACTTACTTACTTACTTACTTACTTACTTACTTACTTACTTACTTACTTACTTACCTGTTCACACAATGAACATAATAAATGTATTGACCCCCAGCAATTTTTGAGTAAAATAGATGTGATTTCCTGCATTTTGGGGGACTTTACCAGGGTGTTAAACAGGTGGAACAGCACCCCCTGGTGGACACTGTGAGAAGTGCAAAAGGCTTACGGCACCTGGTATTCCCAGGCGGTCTCCCATCCAAGTACTAACCAGGCCCGACCCTGCTTAGCTTCCGAGATCAGACGAGATCGGGCGTGTTCAGGGTGGTATGGCCGTAAACGAAGAACTCTCTCACAAATAGGACTTTTAAAGTTTTCCCAACAAGGAAACCCATTGCATGCTAATTGTTTTCCTCAACTTCTGTTTTCATGAAAACAATCATTGCAGGGCTTCTCAAGTGTTTTACCTTCAGAGGAGAAAAAACTTACTTACTTACTTACTTACTTACTTACTTACTTACTTACTTACTTACTTACTTACTTACTTACTTACTTACTTACTTACCTGTTCACACAATGAACATAATAAATGTATTGACCCCCAGCAATTTTTGAGTAAAATAGATGTGATTTCCTGCATTTTGGGGGACTTTACCAGGGTGTTAAACAGGTGGAACAGCACCCCCTGGTGGACACTGTGAGAAGTGCAAAAGGCTTACGGCACCTGGTATTCCCAGGCGGTCTCCCATCCAAGTACTAACCAGGCCCGACCCTGCTTAGCTTCCGAGATCAGACGAGATCGGGCGTGTTCAGGGTGGTATGGCCGTAAACGAAGAACTCTCTCACAAATAGGACTTTTAAAGTTTTCCCAACAAGGAAACCCATTGCATGCTAATTGTTTTCCTCAACTTCTGTTTTCATGAAAACAATCATTGCAGGGCTTCTCAAGTGTTTTACCTTCAGAGGAGAAAAAACTTACTTACTTACTTACTTACTTACTTACTTACTTACTTACTTACTTACTTACTTACTTACTTACTTACTTACTTACTTACTTACTTACCTGTTCACACAATGAACATAATAAATGTATTGACCCCCAGCAATTTTTGAGTAAAATAGATGTGATTTCCTGCATTTTGGGGGACTTTACCAGGGTGTTAAACAGGTGGAACAGCACCCCCTGGTGGACACTGTGAGAAGTGCAAAAGGCTTACGGCACCTGGTATTCCCAGGCGGTCTCCCATCCAAGTACTAACCAGGCCCGACCCTGCTTAGCTTCCGAGATCAGACGAGATCGGGCGTGTTCAGGGTGGTATGGCCGTAAACGAAGAACTCTCTCACAAATAGGACTTTTAAAGTTTTCCCAACAAGGAAACCCATTGCATGCTAATTGTTTTCCTCAACTTCTGTTTTCATGAAAACAATCATTGCAGGGCTTCTCAAGTGTTTTACCTTCAGAGGAGAAAAAACTTACTTACTT
>JBBPBX010078679.1:3880-16570 GCA_038048925.1 Garcialebias charrua
CGTCCATCCAGCCATTATCTTTTACCCGCTTCTTCCATTTTGGGTCATGGGGGTCGCCAGTGACCATGTCCAGCAATCACTGTGCGAGGGATACACCCTGGACAGGTCTCTAGTCCATCACAGGGACACATAGAGACAAACAGGACAAACAATCATTCACTCTCTCACTCACACCTAGAGACAATTTAGAGTCACCAATCAGTCTAACATGCATGTTTTTAGTCTGTGGGAGGAAACTGAAGTTCCTGGAGAAAACCCACCCATGCACGGAGAGAACATGCAAACTCCACCCAGAAAGGCCCCCAGACGGAATTTGAACCAGGGACCTGCTTGCTGAGAGGCAACAGCTCTACCAGTTGCACCATTGTGCTGCCCTCAACAGTTTCTTACAGTCTGAAACTCTGTGAATAATATCACTGGGTCAAATTTTCACATAAGTTAATTTATTCTTTCACTGCAACTGCTAGTTGTCACAGCAGAGTGTGTGGCTGGCTATGAAGGGTCAAGTCCATCAGCTTGCAGCAAGAACGAAAAACAAACCTTCAGAAATCTGACCTTCAAATCAAATCTATCTTTTTGTTTAAACTATCTAAAACGTGAAACTGAAACCTGTAGAGGCGCTCCTAGTGACAGGACTGCTGACAGCTGCAGTTACAGAAATCTGTTCCTGTGCTCCTGCAGAAGACTTGCTCTTATTCTTACAGCAACAGAGAAGAGCAGTATGAAGCTACAAATAACATGAAGACACATCTTCATGATTTCATAACAGAACAGAAAGCAGAGTTTAAAAAGTCATTTTGGCAAGATTATGAAATGGTTTTTTTTTTCACCTTTTGAGATATTGTGCCTGATAGTGCCAGAAGAAACACATCACCCTTTTTTTTAAACTGTGAAATAATTGTTATTCTTCTTTTGTTTTTTTACTTTTCAGGGGTCTCCACAGCGAGTCCTCCTCCTCTGCATCCTCTGTCCTCACTCCAACTACCTCCATGTCCTCTCTAACTGCATCCATATATCTCCTCTTTGTCTTTTTCCTGGCAGCTGCATTTCTAACATCCTTCTACCAATATACCCACTGTCCCTCCTCTGGACATGTCCAAACCACTGTCCCTCCTCTGGACATGTCCAAACCATCTCAGTCTGGCCTCCCTAACTTTATCTCCCAGTTGTTCAACATGTGCTGTACCTCTGATGATCTCATTCCTGATCTTATCCATCCTTGTCACTCCTAAGGAGAACCTCAGCATCTTCATTTCTGCCACTTCCAGTTCTTTCTCCTGTCTTTTTGTCCATGTCTCTGTCTCCAGACCATACAACATAGCTGGTCTCACCACTGTCTTGTAAACTTTTCCTTTGACCTTTGCTGACACCTTTTTGTCACAAATCACTCCTGAAACTTTTCTCCATCACTCCATCCTGCCTGGACTCTCTTCTTCACCTCTTTACCACACTCCCCATTTTCCTGGACAGTGGACCCCAAGTACTTGAAATCTTTGTGACCTCTGGTGGTTAAATAATTTTTATATCCCAATAAAATGGTTGGAGCACAAGTATGGATGACACAGGTCAATTAAACCCTCTCTGATACTTTTACATCTTTTTTACTCATACATTAATTAATATATGTCAGTTATGAACAAATAAACAACAAATATAGAGGAAGAATATGATGGTGTAGTAGCTGACAGTTATCCCAGCATATACTTCGAGCACTGTATTATCAGTGTGGGATTTTTGCTTTAAGTGTTTCTTTACTGTTGGAGCCAACCTCATTAGTCCGTTAGCAGATTTTCTCATGAACTAGCAGGATGATAATACAATTTTCATAAAGTATTCATTGGCTGAGCTGAATGATATTTGGAGCAATTTTTGCATTGTTTATCTTTGGTGTCCAACTTGAATCAGGTTGACTCCAAAAAGTTGGACATCAAAGATAAATAATACAGAAAAACTCAGTCAGTTTTACAGACACTGAGGAAAGAATTGATTCTGAGTCATCCCAAACTCTTAGACTCAACATCGTGTCAAACATACTGTCAAGGTTTGACCAAAACTCTACAACTGTCGTTTCAACACAAGAGGATCTATGTTTCGATCAATATGCAATCTTTTAAGAAACGTTAGGTTGTTAGTGTTTTAATCTTTCTGAAGTGCAGCTTCTTACACAACACCTATCAGACTTGACTGTGGAATACCTCAAAGCACGGTGCTGAGGTTACCAAATGTCACATGCATGAATATTAAGATATAAAACATGTCGTTTTACTCAAGCTGAAGATTTCATGGTTGATGGTGGTATGTTTGGGGGTGGGGGCAGAGGGGATGATTGTTTCCAGACACCAGTGGGAGAAAAAGTGAGGGGGTGGGAGGACACACTCCAGAGTTTGAGGAATGGCAGGAATCATTTGAAAGAAGGCAGATTGTTGTCTTGAACATTTAGGTCCATCTTTAGTCATTTTGGCGCCTTGAAGCTGCAGTGAAAACATACTTAAGTTACATCAAACAGAGAAAAATAAAATGCTATATTCTGATAATGGTTGAATACACACACTCAGGTGGGAATAGACATATTTCTGTCAAAGTTCAAGGTAGCAGACAGTTGAGAAACCTGAGACTTTGCATGCATCAGCTGCACGTCTGCATCTCAATGTTAATCACATTTCAATGATAGCTTGTATATTCCAATGCATGTCAGTGTGTGTGGTCTGACAAAAAGACACGTCTTACTTTCTCCAGGGATTTCCAACATTTTGTTTGAATTTTATAAACCCTAAATAAAAATGTCAAGCACACTGTCTAAATAGTTTGGTAAATCCAGCCTGCAGTGTTTAGTTTACAGGACATGTCACATTACTCTTGAATAAGGGTAAACTGAGCGGTGATTGGACAGTGCATGTCCACATCTGCAGCCTCTGAGAGGCTTTCTGTTGTGTTTGTGCTTGTGTCTGTGCTGGTTGCAGTCGGTGACAGCAATGATCAAAACCAGATGAAACACCAGGAAGAACGAGCATACCTCCTGCCACCTGTTGGCTTTCCACACGGGACACCCTCGAACCCGACAAGCCTTCTGCGCTCGTGGCCGAGGCACATGACCACAGTGAGTCTCCTCTAGTTTGGTGTGATTCTGTAAAACACAAGCGACGTCCCGCTGCTTGATGCCCCGACCACAGCTCACTGAACACTGGAAAGAAGAAGAGATGTTTGGTTTCTTTGGTCAAGAACAAAACACTTTGACAACGCTTTGCTCAGAAATTAAGAATATGCGCAGCCAGTATAAAAAGAAAGTCCATCCTTTTCAATAAACATGACTTGACCTGTCAATCAATCAATAATAATAATAATGTCACATTTTTGTCATCTGTGTATGTTTCCATACAAGACGAAATCATCAGCAACTGACCAATCATGATCACAGTTTGTCCCGCAGTGACCTAAAACCTAACCTGCAGGAGCTCCACCCACTTTTCCACCGACAACATTGTCAGGGTTTTGCACAACGAACACCTTGCAATCAGAGGGATTTCATGAAAAATCTTTGGATAAAGTGATTAAAATATTAATAATAATAATAATAATAATGAATTCAATTTATAACGCACTTTTCATTAATGAAAATCTCAAAGTGCTACAAGGAGCAACAGAATTAAATGACAATAAAACAGACAATAAAACAAATAATAAAACATTTAAAATCAATAACAATATCAGCTAAGATCAAAAGTAGAATCATGAGGAGGTAGAGTATGCTCGGTCGAAAAGAAAGGTCTTCAAGTCGCTCTTAAAGTCAACCACAGACTGTGGGGCTCTTAGACAGTCAGGAAGAGAGTTCCACAGGCGGGGGGCAGCCACACTGAAAGCCCGGTCTCCCATGGTCCTTAATTTGGTTCTCGGAATGTGAAGGAGATTGCTGTTCTGTGACCGCAGCGAACGGGTGGATGAGTATGGAATGAGAATATCCTTCAGATAATCTGGTGAAGTTCCGTGTAAGCATTGATGTGTAATGAGAGCAGTTTTGTACTGAATTCTGTAGGCAACAGGAAGCCAATGAAGGTTATGGAGAATTGGCGTAATATGTTCAAATTTACGAACTCTCAACAAGATCCTTGCTGCACTGTTTTGAATATATTGAAGTTTCTGAAGGTTTTTGCCAGGGATTCCAATAAACAGGGAGTTGCAGTAGTCGAGCCTGGAGGAGACAAAAGCATGGACGAGCTTCTCAGCATCGGAAAAAGTTAGGGATGGGCGAAGTCTGGAGATGTTTCGAAGATGGAAGAAGCAAGTTTTAAACAGATGCTTAATGTGATTTTCAAATGTAAGATTGGAGTCCATTTTTATTCCAAGATTAGTAACAGAGGTGGAGAGGGGGATGTCTTGTCCAGAAAAGGAAAGTCTTGTTATAGGAGATGTTTGTACCTGGTGAGGGGTGCCAATCAGTATGGCCTCAGTCTTGGAGCAGTTTAATTGAAGAAAGTTCTGATTCATCCATGCCCTAATTGCCTCCAGGCAGGCAGAGAGGGCAGTGAGTGAAGATGGAGATGACAAGGTGGAAGATGAGGATGCTCCAGTCCTGATGTAAAGCTGTGTATCGTCGGCATAACAGTGAAAAGAAATATTGTCATTGTAGAACATTTAATTCAAACAGCGTTACCCTGAGAGTTTAGATGATGTAATACAGTTTATACCATTTACAAAATCTAAACAGAGTCTGGAAAAATGTAAAAGACGATAAAGCCCTGTAACCGGCCTCATGTTCAGCTGAGTACAACAGTGATAAACAGGAAGTGCCACATGTTCATCTGTACGAAGGTAAACCCTCCATTTCCTGTCATAATTACATTTTATCATTAATGTTAAATTAAATGAAAGATTAATGCTTAAAGCTAGTTGTGCTTTATTTTGTGTGCTTTGTATGTAGATAACTTTTAGTTGCACAAGTTTAGTCTTTTTTTTGGTCATAAAACTAAACTTTAGTTCAAACTAAACTGATTTTTTTACAAAACATTTATCAGATTGTATGTCAAATTTACACTCTTAGTACATTCTGAATTTCACAGTAAATGATAGCCCTGTGTCACTCTGCAGCATTAAAACATCTACTGCAGTAACTATTTTAAGTTTTAAGTATCTTTGAATTTTTCATGTTTCCCCTGTCTTCTTTGCCTTAATGTTGGCTGATAAGGCAGAAATGCATCACTATGCCTCAGGTAACACTGTGAGTTTCACTACCTCCACCATTACGTCTGTTTGCAGTGGTGGGATGTAACTAAGTACAAATACTTTGTTACTGTACTTAAGTACATTTTTCATGTATCTGTACTTTACTTAAGTATAATTAAATGTGAATACTTTTACTCCACTACATTTTACATGAAGTATCTGTACTTTCTACTACACTACATTTTACATGAAGTATATGTACTTTCTACTACACTACATTGTACATGAAGTATCTGTACTTTCTACTACACTACATTTTTATAATGTGTTGTGTTACACATTAAATTCACGTTGCAGTTTTTTGATTTGTCATTAGTTTGAAAGTAACTGATGTCGAGAGGGGAGTTGGGCCACTGAATCACTGCAAAGTGGACAGGTAACATTTAACCCGCCTTCAAGAAGAGCTGGACCAATGATGGATATTCTTGTGTATAAGTCATTTAGCTGGGAGCACCCACAGCACTACTAACACACATACACAATGGATTCCACCACAGAAATTCAGCCAGAAGATACACACCACCCTTGGCCTTATTGAAAGATTATTGTAATGTTATTGTAATGTTATTAAAAGACTGTTCAGTACAGCAGGACAGATTTTCTCTCCCAAAAGAGCCAGACTGGACTAAAAAAAAACTTTGAAAAACAACTTATTCTGAACTTGGACAAGAAATTATTGCTGCAATATTAAAATGTATCAGTTCATGGGATGTTAGGACAGGAGACAAGAGATGTCTCCAAATGTCTCGACACTCAGGTCCAAGTTTCGAAAATGGTGTCAGGAAGTTAAAATATTGTTCACTATTGACCCATTACAAGGTTGACTAGACAGTATTTTAACTAGAGTTGATGACAAACTGGAGTTGAAATGATCAGTGTCTATTCCTTTGTTAGTTCTAATGCTCCTTTTTTCAGGCAGACAACTTTTATTTAAACATGTTAACTGCAGTTAAATGACACATTGGTTTGTGTTAAATAAAAACTTACAAAGGTAAAATAATTCCTCTTTCTTATTTTGCTTAATGACATTTAACTCTGCATGCCATCCCTGAAATTCTGATGCTACATCCAGACCGAACGCCTTTTCAACGGCAAAAAAGCTCGACACGCACGCAAGTGGACGCACTGGACCCAGTGGTGTCCAGACCAGAACGTGAAATTGCGGCGGCGTGGCGGCGGGGGGGGGGAGGAGCTTACCGGTATACCGAGTTCCTCACTGCACTCCGCCAGGCAAGGAGCTTTTTATTTCTGTCTCTGTAGAGCAGACTTGACTGGTCGTGAAGGACTTGTCGCGAACACACAGCTACAATGAGTTTCTCTTCCATAGTACACGACTTTGCGGGTTTTTTCTGTGTCCCACAAACAATACGTCACATAGTTGCGCAATACCCCCGTCCCCTCGTTTCCGCGTCACATAGCGGACTCCCCCTTTCTCCTCCACCCGACTCTCCTGATTGGTCGGACACGCGTTCACGAGTTTGAACGGCGAAATCTTCAGCATGGTGAATGCGTGGTTTGGAGGCTGACGCGGGTTCACGTGCACGAAAAACGCTTTCCAGCACGCTCAACACGCACGTGACGTGACGCCCGACGCCAAGAGACGCCTGGAGGCGCGTCCCCCATTGACTTTGCATGTAAACCGGACGCTCCTGCAGTTGAAAACGCGTTCGGTCTGGATTCACCATTAGCTCTGGCCTGTCATGGTGGCTGTCTCCATGATCGTCCATCTGCCTGCATGGACCGAACTCTACGGACTTGTTTGGCTCCGTGGGGAAAACCTTGGATGTTCTCTGTCTGCCAAACCCGGTTCTGGACTGCGGTCTGTAAGGGCAGCTGCTGCGGTCATTATTACCACTAAGCTGCTGATCAGACCTGCTAACAAGATCTGCTAACGCTGCTAACAAGATCCTTAATCTGCCTACACACGCGGTACAGACCCATTCGGTTCCGCTAGGAAACCTGGGATGTTCTCTGTCTTCAGGACCCAGTTCTGGATTACAGTCTGTGAGGGCAGTTGCTGCAGTCCTTATTACCATCAAGCTGCGGACCGGACCTGCTAATAAGACCATGCCACGAACAGAACAGAGCCATGAACCTCACTGCGAACTGAATCACAATGCAGATGTATTTCTTTTTCACCTTTGGCATGTTTTTCTTAGTATGTTCTTAGTATTTTTTAATATACATTATTTTTCTTAATACGTTAGTAGTATGTTTTTAGTGTTTTTGCTGCATCTTTTGCTGTTTCTTGTTGTTGTTTCATTTTTTATTTTTTGCGAGTCAAGACTGTTCTTCTCGTCCTAAGCATTTCATTACATTGTTGACCTTGTGTTGATTTTGCACGACAAATAAATCTAACCTGTAAAATGTTGTTAGAATTATGTAGGTTTGAGTTTAGAACATTGCAAGAGTGTGTGAAGGGTTTATAAAGCCGTAAAATATATAAATACTAAAATAAATATAGCGTTGCTACTTCGTGGTTTTTCACCTGTCTCTGTGATGTCTGGAATGCAACCCCCGTGATAATCAAGGGACTGTACATTATACGTTGCAAACCCCAACTCATAACTCTAGCCCTAACCCTGTCTGCTTCTCAACCTCATTCTTTCTCCAGCCGTGTGTGTGGTGTGTGTGTATGTGTGTGTGTGTGTGTGTGTGTGTGAGTGGGTGTGCAAGTATGTTGCTGGCTGTCTAGCCCTGTGACCTTGCGATTGCACGCAATGAGGATACAGACTGAGAAGGTCTGAATGTCTGAGCTCACAAGCAGACGGCCGGTTTTCACTTCCAAGAGCACTGATTTTTCCGACAGCTTTGTAGAGTTTTACACTGAACACTGAAATAGCAGGTCGCTTTCGTAAATGAGCCCATGAGGTTCAAAAGATTTACCTGACTAAATAAAGGTTGAATGAATGAAATGGGTTCTGTAATATTGCCTATATAATTCAGAACTACTGTACCAATAAATCAACAAACTTCATCTGCACTTTAAAGTTTTTTACTCCTTTTATTAAAGTTATATTGACAAGAAACTTGTGTTAAATTGAAACATTGGAAGAAAAAATATAAAGTGACATTTGTATTTTTAACACAAACAGCAGAGTCACTGACAAGAAAGCAATGCCTGATGTGGTCCTTTGAGGAAAAAAATCAACTTAATTGTTTCTGTGTTGTGGTTTTGTTTTGTCACTTTTTCCTAAATATTCACTGAGCTGAAACTGTTAGGAGACTAATTTAAATAAATAAATGAAAATACAAATAAACACATCTCAATACTACAGTAAAAATTGTGAGAAAATGAATGAATTTTCAGCTTCAGGCTCACTGAACTCTGAGCGACAATGAGTCTTGTGGCCATGTTTTGAGGAGCCAGCCTTTAAACATCATGGTCTATTGCTGTCTGCAAAGCTGTATTCTTGCCTTAAACTCTATTCTGTTGACAACCTCTCCTCACATCATATCCACCTGGGTTCACTTTGTACCCATCTCAGCAGGCGCTTTCACTTTTATGATTTAGAGTACACTTTTAAACCAGTTTCAGATTAGGCAGATTTAGAACAGTTTTTCAATAGTCCGCTCTCTTTTATCTTTCTTGGTGTTTTTTTAAGTTGTGGTCAGAGACAGCCTGATTTCTCACACGGAGCTTCTACTCTTATACCTCTTTTAGTAAAAGAGTAAGACAAAAAATTGTGATTTTTTGTGAACTGATCAAAGTTCAAAGTGTAAGAAAGAGGACAGTGTACAGAGGGTCTAGTGGAGTACCGTACTTTTCGGCGTATAAGTTGCTGTTTTTTTTAAACTAATTTGCATGTCCTGCGACTTATACGGCGAAGTGACATATTTATGGATTTTTTCCCATATTTTTAGACCAATTTTTGGCTCAGATGTGACAGTTTTTCATGTTGGCAAAAAAATGGTGCAGTACCACTTTTGTCCGCTAGGGGACACTTCCAGAGAGTCCACCGACCGTTTCCAGCTCATGTGTCCGAAAAAAGCTTCCTCTGCTCGGACTGACTCTGTCGTTGCCCGGCCTCCTGCTCTGGAGGTACCATAAAAACCGTTGTATTATACGCTGTATTTTTGCTCATTTGAATGTCCAGCGTATTAAACACCGAAGAGTATTATTTATGGATTTTTTCCCATATTTTTAGACCCATTTTTCGCTCTGATTCTTCGTTTTTCATTTTTGGCAAAAATGGTGCAGTACCAGTTTCGGCCGCTATACGGGCGCTGTAGGCAGCAGCCAGCAGAGGACTCAGAGAGCGAAGAGGAAGAGGGGCCACTTCCAGAAGTTTCTACTTGCATGTGTCCGAAAAAAGCCTCCTTTGGTCGGACTGATGACTCTGTCGCTGCCCGCTCCCTGCTGTGGATGTACCGGTAGCTGTTTTTGTTTGCAAGATACCACTCATAAACCACACCGCGGATTTTTAAATCCAGCTGATTTCACATTTGGTTCAGCTCAGGAGCCCGTCTGCTATAGTGAGGTAAGAAATATATTTTTTAAGCGTTTATTTAGCTAAATTTAAAGAAAGAAAGCGTCCGGTTTGACCCGCCTGGCGCCTGCATAAAAATCGGCAAACTTTTTTTTAAAAATCCAGCTGATTTGAACATTTCGTTAAACTCAGGAGCACGTCTTCTATAAAGTCAGCTAAGAAATATATTTTTTCTCGCAAAAAAACAATTGTTTTTACCGTGTTTCCTTGTGAAGTTCTTCGTACTGGCTTGCTTCTGTCGCCGCCATCTTGATCAGGACAAAGCTGACGCGTCGCGTGGCGATGACGCGTATTAAACACTGAGGCGTATTGTGTACAATTTTTTCTTGTTTATTGTTAATAATTTGACAAAGCGTATTAAACACTGGAGCGTATTTTCCTCCGGCGAATACGGTAGCTACTTTTTGCTCTGTTTGTTAGCTGTTTGTTAGCAAGATAAGTCAAGAACCACAGGACAGATTTTTATCAAACTTACAGAATGTAATCACTGTATGGACATTTACAACTGACTAGCTTTATGAGATGTTTGAGATTTTAAAAAACAATTATTTTAGCTTTGTTGTTAGCGGTTAGCTACCGTAAACAGATACCTAATATTTAGATAAATAGCTCATAAACCACTCGGCGGATATTTTTTCTGCTCACAGAGTGTAATTATATGGCTTTAATTTACAAACTGTTGCCCTGTATGAAACATTTGAGATAAAATTCGATTTATTTATAATTTATTTTCGTAGCGCACGCGACCGTTTGGAAGACGTCAAACCGAAACAATTTAAATCCAGCAGATTTGACCATTTCGTGAATTGATTAAGGAACGGTTAAGCTCAGGAACCCTTGTGCTATGTCAGCTATAATTTTTAGCAAACAAATAATTGTTTTTACCGTGTTAATTTGTAAAGTCCTTCCATGCTCGCACGCTTCTGTGGCCGCCATTTTCAGCAGGGCAAATGAGGCGCTGACACGTCGCGTAGCGGTGACGCATAATAGATGCGACTTATAAGGCGAAGCAACGTATTTTTGGATTTTTCCAAATTATTGCCAATAATTGGACAAAGCGACTTATACGGCGAAGCGACTTATACGGCGAAAAGTACGGTATGTGTTCCAGTTTTGCAGCCAAAGGAAAATGGCATGCTCTTGGAAACAAGCTTAAGCCACAAAGTGTCAATGTCATGCAACCTCAGTCATCAGGAATTGGTTAAACAAACTACATGAGCTTCCTGACAGATTTCTGCTTTAATAAAGAGAAAATATTCTCATAACTCTATAATTAAAATAGAATGTGTGCAACAATAAACAAGGTAACCACAATTGATTGAGCTAGAGGTATCACAGCTTGATGACACGTGGCATCAAAGCTACAGACTGCAGATAGAGGAGATATCTGCAGCGTTCAGCTAGCAAACAAACGTTAATAAGAACCAAACATTAACCATTACTTGTTGTTCTGTAGCCTTGGCAACATATTTGTTCTTGGGGTAAATAAATAAGTCAGCCAGTTGAACTATGCCATAAAAGTTAAACAGACGTGCAGGTGTGTCTCTACAAGTTACAGTGAAAAAAACATCTGCTTGGAGTGCACTGGATCCTGTCTGAGCAGACAGGTAGCTATACCCACTAGAAAAACTTAAGAATTTCAGTATACCCACTTAAAAGTGCCCAATGGTACATGACATACCATTAGGTACATGTCATTGATACGTTAAACGACAGTTAAACACTTCTGTAACAATCTATTGGTGTGCAGTGCTTTTCTTTGATACTGTTTTATAAATTATATAACATGTTTTTAATACAAAGCCAGCTGTTGTACAAAGTTTGTTGTTCATTTATTCAAATATAAGCATCAGAGAAATTTGGAACTGTTCAATATGCTTAAAATCAAAACAAATTGACGGTTAAACTTTACTAACCAGTGTACTTTGGTTTCTAAGCACGGTATGCCCACTACAAAAATGTAGACTACACCACTGGTCCAAACCACACCAACCCTGACTTTTTTTAATTGAAGAGCAAAGCTAAACAACCAAACAATAGTACTATCACCAAATGTGCATTGTTTTTCTTTTTATTCAAGAAAATTGCAGCAAATTTTCAGTTGTGCATCACTTTTACCTTTCTTTATTTGGAAAGAGTAAATTTTTGGGACCCCCCACGACAGTTCCATTCTTCTAACTCCACTACAACTTTTGTTTTATTCCATCCACTACAGCTTTAATTCATCTATTTTTGTTTCTCTTCCTGACACACTGTTTACTTTAGTTTTTACTTTAACACTTTTGTATGCTCTTTGTTATCCACTGTACAGTAGATAAACCTCAGTTTTCAACAGAGGGAGGAGAGGGAGACTAATACACAACATGTTCATGAGATGTAGAGAGTGGTTGCAGAAGTCAAGGTCGAATTGCAAGGTGCCTGTGTGTGCCAGTGTGATTTACAATCCCATCTAACTGTCGTTATCTGTATCCTTATCCAATCCTTGGTGCCATTTCCTCAGAGAGGCACAATATAAAGTGTTCATGCTTATAAAAGCACACCAACTCCTGTCTGAGGCAGTGGTAGACCATGAACTGATGAATACAGGGGGATGCAGAGCAGCCTGGTGAACATAAATCTGAGCATTTCCTTTTTAAAATACTAGGTCTCATTTGTCGTTTATTTCACTTCCACTGCTCTTCTTTCTCTTATCTTCTCATTTCCTCTCCTTTGCTGTCCTTGCCAATCCTTTTATTGTCTTTCAAACATCTACATCTGCAGAAGCCCTTAACCTTCTTCTTCAAGGGTCCTGCATACTCCTTTCAAAGCTGTGAAATCGGCTCTCATTGACGTAGTTGCGTGATGAAAATTGTGTCATTTTATTCTCCGAGTAGCTTCACCCATCCCTTCTCGACACAAGGTCTGGCCGAACTTTTTTTCATAGGCACATGCACCAAGGATTGTATGATTGGTCAGAATCTTGTGGGTGTATATGTCAATGTAC
>JBBPBX010078680.1:0-16570 GCA_038048925.1 Garcialebias charrua
TTTTTCATAATACAGGTAGTCCCCGAATTACGAGCGCTCTGATCTACGAGGTTCCAGACTTACGAGCTGGCGAATTTTTGGAAAAAACGCAAAAAATACTGAGTTTTCATGTGTTTTTTCACCACAGTTAGTTAGATAAACATATGGACACACGTTTCCGATCATTTTTATGCACTCATAAGCAGTTTTTTGATGAAAATAGAGTGTTTGTAGTCGCGCTAGCGAAACCGTTCCAATTTACGAGCGAAATTTCGGACTTACGAGAGACATGGCAACCGTTCCAAATTACGAGATTTCCGGTTTACGAGCGCCTCGTTGTAACGGATCTCGCTCGTAAATCGGGGACTACCTGTAGTATAAAAGTATGAAAATTTACACCAACACTGAAACACCAAACACCCCTAAAACACCAAACACCCAATGAACATAAGCATAAAATGAAATAATAAAAGTGTAATACTGTCCTGAGTTTTTGCATAGTAGTATAAAAAGTATAAAACGTATATCTATAAAATAAACTGAAGTTTCTAGCGTTGACATTTGCAAAGAGTCATCAACATCTCCAAAAGTTTGGTCTGTGTTGTAAAAAGCTGCACTTTGAACCTGCAGAAGGAATGTTGTTGTTGGAATATGGGGAGATGTTTTGTTTTGGCTACTGGGGGGATGTTTTGAGCACACAAAAGACTTCAGCCCCAGGGGGTCACACAAACCTAATTGAATGCAAATCCCTCAATCTGTCATTTTACAGTCTCTGGTAAGTGTAGTACTCATCTGAATATTCTGGTATTCCTAGTGTTAAGTATCTCGGGGTCTTGTTCACGAATAAGGGAAAACTGGAGTGTGAGATCGATAGGAGGATAGGTGCAGCATCCTCAGTGAAGCGGGCGCTGTACTGGTCTGTCGTGGTGAAGAGAGAGCTGAGTCGAAAGGCAAAGCTCCCAATAGACCTTTTACCAGTTGACGTCATCGCGCATGCGCACTCGTATTTTTCCAGAATTTTCCGGAAGTCTGGGGGTGACGCGTCAATACTACTGCCAACGGTCGCGGTGGTGACAAGCTCCGTGGATGGTGGTGATCCGTGGATGGTGGTGATCCAAGCTCCGTGGATTACGTTCCTACATTACATCTTGGATATGGGAAACAGACAAAACAGAGAACAACCTCCCGCAGCAGAATGCTACTGGACAGTTGCTAAGCTAGCAGCTAGCTAGGTCTACTACGAGACCTCGCTGTTCCTCAGTCCACTGCCTGTGTTGAAGTTTCAACCTGCGACATGCAAAGAGATTCTTCCTTCAACCCCCCTGAAGAAATAACAGGTGAGTAAAATAGCATAAAACATGCAGCTGTATAAAAATGAACAGACCACTGCACTGTTAGCTGTCATCATTTGAACTCTTTCTGCGTTGAAAAAATATACAGTAGTAGTTTCCACAAGACAAACATGTTTTATTAACATTATTTGAGGTCTGACTTTAAAAACATTTCAGCCATTTCTCTGTTTCTGTAAGTTATTCGCACAGTTTTGCTGGGAGCATCGGTGAAATGCTGTCACAGAAAAAAAAAGCAATCCTGTCATCAATGTGTATAAGCATACAGTTTAACTATACACAAGACTGTTTTGTTTATTGTCAAACATGAATAAATACTTTGTTTTACAGCAGCAACTGGCCAACAACTCCTTGGGAAGCTAGTCTGTTCAACCCCCCTGAAGAAATAACAGGTGAATAAAACAGCATCAAACACTGTGCACAGTTTTGCTGGGAGCATCGGTGTACGGTGGCATTTAGTCACATTTTATGATTTTGAATCTCTCTAGATAAAGAAAGAGCGTTTACAACAAAAACGGGTCAGTCTCTCTTATCATGGTGACCTAACCAGGCCGAAAGAAAATCCTCTTTGTGACTCTGCTGTTGTCAGAGCTGTTCTCTAGTTCAGCTCTCTGGTCATCCAATGACTTAGCAAAAAAACAAAACATAAACATTACACTGTCTAAAGTCTCCAAGTTGTCAGAGAAGGCATCATTAAAAAAAAACATTAGCAGGTTACTGTCTGTCCTAGGCTGCTGTCCTTAACAAGTGAAATGACAAACACATCTTCTGGTATGTGCTGGTGAAGATTCTCAGTCGTCCAGGACATGATAAAATCAGAACAAGCGCTCAATGCAAAAACAACTGGACTTTATTTGTTGCAGAAAGGGTGAAACGTTTTCTGCAACAAATAAAGTCCAGTTGTTTTTGTATTGAGCGCTTGTTCTGATCTTCTGGTATGTGTTGTTTCTGTTTGTGACTTATATAAATAATGTGTGTGCTTGTGAGACATTTAAAGATGTTTTGAACTTCTGGCAGGTCTCTCTGATGGCGTGGAGATTGAACAGGGCCCGCGGTCGTCAGCTACTTCATCTGCCGGAGAGTCTGGATCGAGAACTGCAGCCAGGGTCTTTGAGCATATCTTAAAAAAAAACATGTAGTTTTAAAATCTAGACAAAATAAAGGAATTAAAGAAACATACAGATAAGCGTTATTGGTTTTTAATGTTTACTACTACAACCTGCAATAGGTCAAGAATGGCTCCACGCTCAAAATGTCCTTGTGAAGACCAGCCAGCAGTGATGGTGGGCTCATTCCGGTCATCAGGATGTCGTGGGTCAAAACGCAGGCTGTTCAGCGTTCTCCTGGAAAACTTCTCAACACAGATGTCATGCCTTAAATGACACCAACATGAAAAATGTGGTTGATATCTAACACATATTAGCAAATCTGTTTGTAGAAGTGTTTTTTAAAAAATGTCAAAAAACTATTCCAGATCTTACCATTGTAGAAAACATTTAAAACCGTACATATGTGATTGCATTTATTATCTAGTGCCACTAGAAAACAACAATAATTAACACAATACAATAAACTACAATTGTACAATGTTGAATAGTTTTTTGACTGGGATAAGACAAGATAAGTGATATTGTATTATTCCAGTTGTTGGTGAAGTTTCACTGAAAGTCACCTTTCTGGGTATTTGTGTTATAAGCGTAATATGAAATGTCTTCAGGAACACTGATTAAACTCACTTTAAAACTTGCAGCTCATCCAAGTAGCAGGTGCAGTTCGTTTTTGGGCTGGTCTCTTCCATGTACAAGGTAGGGTGCAGGTTGGTTTAGAATGTATTTCCAACATGGTTGCAGCCACCTCCTCTGCAAAAACAATCACAAACACAATATACAACTATTGTATGTGTCATTATGGAATTCACATGCAAAATATATTGTTTGTAATATATTTAAGATTTTCACACATGTTACGTCTAAAGTGTAAGCTGTATAAACAGCATAAGTGCATTAGTAAATCAAAGATAATTAAATTTCCCTAGGAAAGCTAATAAATGTATCTCTTGGGATAGTTATTATTTTTCACATCACAACATCACCAATTGTCTCAGGCTTAATTTAAGACATAGTTTACAGAAATCAAATAAGAAATAAGGACGCTGTGAACATTTGTGTGACTCAAACGTCATGTTTTTGTTTACATACTGTGCACTGACAGCTCTTATGAAGATGTGGCGCTAGTTATAGCAGCTAACAGAAGATGTTGAACCTGTAACAATAACCAAACCAGTCTAAATATCAGAAGTATTGGTGTGAGAAATTTAAAACTTTTATTTCTGACGCTTGGATAATACAGGTTGTTGACAACTACACACAACGGCTCACCCTGCTGGACATTCGCAAAAAGCCTGAAGGAGTTCCCCATTTTCCATCAGCGCACCTCCTCTCGTATCTGCGGCACAATGTTCAGGCATTTTCACCAGTTGTTGTCCACTATTTTAAGAAATCAAGCTTCTACAACTCTCTATCATTACGAAGCTCCTCGGCTCCTTCCTAACCCCCCGGCATCCGGTTTCGGCTTTTTGCCGTCCAATCAGAACGCTCGTTTCTGGCGAGCTTTGCGTGATGACGTCAACTGGTAAAAGGTCTATTTACCGATCGATCTACGTTCCCACCCTCATCTATGGTCATGAGCTTTGGGTTGTGACCGAAAGAACGAGATCTCGGATACAAGCGGCTGAAATGAGTTTTCTCCGCAGGGTGTCTGGACTCTCCCTTAGAGATAGGGTGAGAAGCTCAGTCATCCGGGAGGGACTCGGAGTAGAGCCGCTGCTTCTCCACATCGAGAGGAGCCAGTTGAGGTGGCTCGGGCATCTGGTTAGGATGCCTCCTGGACGCCTCCCTGGTGAGGTGTTCCGGGCATGTCCCACCGGGAGGAGACCCAGAGGAAGACCCAGGACACGCTGGAGGGACTATGTTTCTCGGCTGGCCTGGGAACGCCTTGGGATTCCCCCAGAGGAGCTGCTCCAAGTGGCTGGGGAGAGGGAAGTCTGGGCCTCCCTACTTAGGCTGCTACCCCCGCGACCCGACCCCGGATAAGCGGAAGAAAATGGATGGATGGATGGATCAGTCAGCACTTGTAGACACATTGGGGTTGTTCTTTAACATTTGACTCAAGTGCACCCCTAGATTATTCCAACAGTTATATCTCAGTGACACATCATCCAATATGCACCAGATTTATTGTGCAACATCAGTGAGAACTTCTAGATATATTGGTATTGTGATTTAACATGTGACTCCAGTGCACCCCAAGATTATTCAAACAGTTATATATCAGTGAAACATCATCCAATCTGAATCAGATTTTCTGTGCTTCATCAGTGAACACTTTTAGACAAATTGCTGGTGTTGTTTAACTTTTGACTACAGTGCACCCTTATATTATTCCAACAGTTAAATGTCAGTGATACATCATCCGATATGCACCAAATGTATTGTGCTTAATCAGTGAACACTTCTAGACACATTGGTATTGTTAATTTATGATATCACTTAAGCTCCACACACTCAGAGAAGAACCTGTCGATTATTGGGTGACTCTTCCAGCTTTGCCCTGTGTAAGATATACCGGTAAGACTGAAACTGTATTCACAAACTGGTGATTAACACACATCACATGTTGAAAAACATAAAGGAAGTGTTCGTCAAACATTCGCCACAAAACAGGAAGCCACAATAACTCCTGTCTGGAAGGTCGGATTTTGGCCAAAGTTGTAAGGCATGCTGCTGGACTCGTACTGATAGCGGAAGGTGATTTTTAATATTCAGCATATGCGCACCCTGGTGGACGTGTGCAGGAATGGAATTAGAGCATTCACAATTGCGACTGGGAGGCATTGCTGGAGCTCCGGCAGTCGCAGGTGATGTCCAAGATTTGGCAAATGCACACCCTGGTGAATGGGTGCAAGATAGGCACGAGGGCATTCATGATGGTGATTGGGTGGACTAGCTGAAGCTCCCGCGGTCACCATAAGGTTGGAGCTGTGCTTTGCTGCAAGATCCTCAATGCTGCTTGCAGCTTTAATTGTTTTTATTATTCAATTGTTTTCCCTTAGCTAACATGCATGTTGCACACTTTGTTTAGTTTAAAATATCTGGGGAAAATTCAAAATACAGATCAGTAAGTTTCAAACATTAAAACAGCTGATCAGAATTATTGATGTTTAACATTTAGCGTGTAGCGTGTAAAAAAAATGTTCAACACAATTTTCATAATAAATAACTTTACTGGACCACTGATTATTTTATTTTTCCTGTTGTTTCATTGCCTACAAAACACCTACAGGTGCACAAACAAGACATAATTCTTCTATTTACATGTATTACTGGAAACACTCCTAGGAAGAATTGTTTTATGACGTTTCTGAAGATAAAACCTTGTTACAAAGCTCTGACCTACTGTATACAAACATGTTGTCCATAATCCTAACAGTAACTAATAAGAACCAAAAGACATTTTATTTTTATTTCTAGTGATTTGTATTTATCTTTTTACTCACAATTTACATTGTTTTTCCCACAGTGAATTATTTTAAAAAAGTAAACATATTTTAAAAAACATTTTAAAAAACATTTTAAAAAGTAAACATAAACAGTTACCATCAATATATATATATATATGAAGACATTCAAAGATGTGTTATTATTTAAAAAAAAATTGAAATACTAGAGATGTAACCATGCTTCGACTTTGTCTCTGTTACCATGGGGATGTAACCAGTCTCAAACTCAGCCACTGTTACTATTGTGATTCAACCTGGCTCAATCCCAGTCTCTGTTACCATGGTGATGTAACCAGGCTCAACCTCAATATTTGTTGCTATGGTGCTCTAACCAGGCTAAAAGCCTCTGTTACCATGGTGATGCAGTCAGGTAGTCACACTTTCATCCTCAGACACATATTTCACTTTCTTTTCATCCAAACATCAGAGTGAGCTGCACTGAAAGAGATTTTGGGGTTCTTTATTGTCATTCGCATCACATGTGGTACATGAGGTGGAACAAATTGTGTACACATTCTAATTGTTTCTAAGTATCCTAATTCATTTTTTTACTACTCTTTCCACCTGTGCTTATGTCTATATTTACCATTAGCCATGACTTATGTTGAGTTGTATCTCTGCAGAGTAGTCCATGTCATGCTGAACAGCTTTGTGCTGCTGAGAGAAGTGAACATTTCTCTCCCCTTCCATCGTTTACGTGTTTGTATTCGTGGCTCATTACTGAGCAGCAGTACAAAGAAAGCTGAGATTGGTAACAAGGCATATCTCAAACATTCATCTGCTGTGGTTGGTGCAAAAATAGAACAATCATGACACAAAGACGCTCTGTGCATATTCAATTCAAAAATTCCTTATTAAGCCCAAAGGGAAATGAAATTTTGTTGTAACTCATCATCCAGGTTTTATTAAAGAGTTGTTATAGATGCTAATGGCTGTGAGGGGGATGGATCTCATGTAGTGGTCTGTCTTACAACGGCTCTGATGAAACTGGTTGCAGATGTTGATTTGTCTACTTGGACTTGGGGGGTTTCTTGGTCTTCTTGGGTAGCAGGACTGGCAGAATGTTGGCCAGAATTTCTCCCTGAGGGATGGTCACTCCTCACATCAGCTTGCTGAGCTCCTCGTCATTGAGGACAGCCAGCTGCAGGTGTTGGGGGATAATCCTGGTCTTCTTGTTGTCATGAGCTGCATTTCCCGCCAGCTCTAGAATGTCAGCGGTCAGGTACTCAAGCACTACTGCTAGGTAGATGGGAATGCATTCATGGTGCCTTCTTTTCAACTCATTTGAGACTTGGGGCTGTAGTTGAGGTATTATTTGAGCTTTTGGGATTTTAAACATCTTCTTTCTCACGTGTCCCTGGAGGTCAGCAGCAACGGTGCTTGACCTTTGAACTTGTTCAAAAAATATTTTATATAATTGCTCTCACAAAATGGTCAGAAAGTTGTTGTGAGCATCTCCAACCTGTGCTGAGGGGGCCACTGTAACTTTAGATGTTTATTAATATCACTACTGCTTATATCAAATGTATTATGTGAGATGAGGCCCAGAACCTGAGTCAGATCAGATCAGATCTGGTGACAGAAGGAAACAGGTTTGGTCTGTTTCACTTGAAGCAATGATCATTTGTCTTCATGTGACATTCCTTCAGTTTCAGCAACTCACTGAGGCTTTCTGATGCACAGTAATTGCAGAACACTTTTTTTTTACAAGAAGTAATTTTGCGATTTGCATGAAGAATGGCAGCACGTCTTACTGGAAGCCTTTTCCAATAAATGGACCAGTGATTGAAAGTGAGATACTTGTGAGCGGCCGCAGCGTTGATTGAGAAGGACCTTGTGCAATAAAAATGAAACCCAAATGGGAAAATAATGGAGGTTTGCTTTAACACTGACTGGGGAAACTTTCTCTTTTCATCACAAAAGCAAAACTTCTTTAAATGTGAATCAAGTGAGATCCGCCCGGTGCAGCAAAGGCAATGAAGATGTTCCGTTTTATTTGACTTTTTACTACAGGTAATAAATGTCTAGCTTATTAAATGATACTGGATATTCATTACCTCACAATTACCTTGACTGCAGTGGTGCAGTGCGGAGGGAGCGACTAAGGTTGGAAAACACGATTCTCTTGCAGTCTTGTGAGCTCAATGTGTCAGTTTGAGTCAAATATGTGAACAAAGGTGAATTCAGATCAGTTCTTACTCTCTGTAGGTGAAGAAGAGGAGCACATTATCTAATCTGGGAGAAGGAGGAGAGTTGAAATAGTAAGATGTGATTTCATCTCGTCATTCTGAACTTCTTGTTTCCATACATCCAAACTGTTGGTTCTGCTGCTTGATGCTCTTTCTTCCTGTCTATGTCAACATGACACAAACTGATTAAAACATTTTAAGGACACAAACTGAATAGATTTAGCTTTTGCTTTATGGGGCTGTGTTTATCATCTCCTGCCACTGAGAGGTGAAGATGGAGGTGTCTTCTGCACTTGTTTTTGTTTGTCTGTTAGCAAAATATCTCCTGAACCACTGGGCAGATTTTTTTTTTCATTCATTCAAACTTTATTTATACAGGTTAATCCCATTGAGCCTCGGGGATTGATTTACAAGAGAGATCTGATTTTTTTAACAAAGAGTGATGACAACAGTGGATAACGAGGACAACAATAGATAATCATTAAAAATGCGTACAATTTATTATTATTATTATTATTATTTTTAATAAAGTGGCAACCAATAGGACAATCAAAAGGAAAAGTAGAAAGAAAAAAACAGCTAGGTTGTAAGGCGGTGTAGAAAACTAAAAACAGGAACGTGTCTGCATTGGTTTTTGCCAAGAACCTAACAGATGTTTGAAACCACTTAGAGTTAGATATTTATTCATTTTAGCTTTCTTTTAAAGTTTAATTCTTGTGTTATGATTTGTACATCTGTGGGTTAGAATAAAGTTGAACTGAAGGCCGTATCTCTTCGTTAAACATGTTTGAGGGAATTATTCCTGAGAGATCCAATAATTTGGTGTTTTTTTTAATCATTTTTCAGCTGAGTTAACTTCAACAGATTATTTAATAGTCATTAAAGTGACAACAGGATTTCATGATAAAGTCGGCACTGTTTATTTATTTATTTTTATCTTCACTGATAAAAAAACAAACATTTTTTATACATAAAATGTTTTTAAAAATAATTTCCACTGCCGTGCCGCCCATCTGCCGGGATCGGGGTTCAGTCTTCATGAGCAAGCGAGGCCGGGGTCCGGGCAACGGCCTTCTGTGAGTCAGCAGCTCCTTTGATCCTCCATGGTGACTAGCCCGGAGTTTGGAGCATGCAGAGCACGCACGGTCAGCCCAGAGACCAGGCCCCGAGTCGACGGCACGGAGGATCTTCTGCGGTGACTGGTGGAGATCTGAGCCGGTGAGATGATGCCCCGCAGGGCCTAAGGGGGCTCCGAAGCTTCAGTGGAGGACCGGGGAGACCGGCGTAGCTCCGTCTAGCTCCCTCTGAATTTTTTCGTCAGCCACTAAGCATAAAAAAACGCAGGCACTTCAGCATCAGACCATGGTGTTGTCATTATTGTTTTTAAAATCTTATAGGTCCAGCCGCTCCTTGAGTTCAAGCATCGGTAGTTGCAAATGGCAGATTGAATGTTTGGAAAAATTCTCAAACAACCAGTGACTCCACCCCCTGACCAATCAGTGGCCGACAGTGTTCTGACACCACCTCTTGGTGCCCACTCGGCTCGCTTGTTTCCCTTGAGAATAAGGGACAAAAAAAGGTGCTGGTTCCACAAAAATAGTGACAGTGTAAAATGGCTCAGAAGCATACTGAATTGAGTCGAGTCATGATGATGAAGAGGAGCTATGGAAAAGGGGCTTATGATGCAGTGTGGCCTCCTGAACCAATCTCCCTTGGGGCTGGACCATATTTCACTCAGGATCTGCCTATGTTTAGGAGCATCAGGCTGGCGCGAGCATACGTATAGTCCCCAGGTTGGTGCCTATGTGTTGGAGTTTTCCCTGGCTGCGTATTTCATGTAATAAAGACTGTCTACTCCATCCATGAAGCCATGATGGAAGATCTGAATACATGCAAGGAGAGAGAGAGTGCACTTACTCTTCTAATCTGGCTCAATCATCACCTGTCTGACCAACTTCCTCCAGAGAAAGGAGCTGCAGCTCTCTTTGAGAACGCTGTGGGGTCGTAGGAGGACACCCTTTTACAGTATTATCTCCCAATCTAAAACCTCAATTTTTCTATCTCCTCTCTGCTGCTCTTCAGCTTGTAAGCAACCTTTCTTTTTTATTTCTTTTGATGTGGGATGAATGACCAATTACTTCTGAATTCAGTGACCAATGGATGATGTTGGCTGTAGGTCAGCAGCCCTCAGAGGCCTTTCTTCAGCCTGACCAGCTGTGTGTGAGTCAGTGGTTTGAGTTAAAAGCATATTGTTACCACGTACCTTCCTGAGTAATACTACTTTTATCTGAGAGAAGAACCATTATTTTGTTCCAGGAAGCTGGTTTAGTGCTGTGCCCTTTTTTCTTTTCTTTTAATTTCTCAACAGAAGCACTCAAAGAATCTAAAAATAACAAGAAAAAGTGACATATCCTTTCAAAGGAAGGACAGTGGCAATAAAGCTATGCCCTGTGTCATTTGTAGTCAGTGTGCAAACCATGTATGGATGTTGCTTTAAAACATTCATGAACCTCCTCAGATAGACGAAGCCTCGTATAAAAGTTCTTATATTAATCTCAGGGTTGGTTGCAGGCAGAATGACACTGAGCTTACATTAAACAATGATGTGTCATCAGCAGCTCCTCAACAGGCTAACATCACTTCTCTAATACTCCTTGTCTTTGTCTTTCCAGATGGAGATGATCCCAGAGCCTGATCCTGATCCTGACAATGAGGGGACAAAAATAAGTGTAAGTAGAAAAACACGTCATTCAAACTATCAGCACCGTGACCCGCACTGGCAGAGATTAATCCCGAAGAGAATCAACAGTTTCCCTAAAATAATCAATGAGCCAGCAGAGGAGAGAGCTAACCAGTGGCATCATGTTATTACTGCTCCCTCTGTGAGCTCATACACATGGTTCTGATCTGACCCTGTGCAAGTTGAAAGGGTTCCCTCTCATAGCTCATATTGCAGCTTCCTAAACAGTTAGATAGCCTGCTTTTTGTTGTGTTGTAAAGTAAAACTGTGACAAGTCACTCAAAAGCTTTTCAAAGTCAAAGTCAAAGTCAACTTTATTGTCAGAACTGCAATATGTACAGGACATACACAGGATTGAAATTGCGTTTCTCTCAGTCCCTCGGTGCAACAGTAACCATCTAAACACTAAACACTAAAACATTTAATAAACATAAGCATAAAATAGTAAAAGTGTAACACTGTCCTGAGTTTTTTCATAGTAGTATAAAAGTATGAAAATTTACACCAACACTGAAACACCAAACACCCCTAAAACACCAAACACCCAATGAACATAAGCATAAAATGAAATAATAAAAGTGTAATACTGTCCTGAGTTTTTTCATAGTAGTATAAAAAGTATAAAAAGTATATCTATAAAATAAACTGAAGGTTCTAGCATTGACATTTGCAAAGAGTGGCACAGCAGCATATGAGTTAATGTACACAGTATATGTATGAGGTAGTTGATGTTGGTATAGAGGCAAAGTGGCATATGCAGTAAGGCACATAAGGCACATTTGGCATCCTTAGATAAGGCTAGTCAGAGAATACTGTATATGTATCAGCAGTAGTGTAGATATAAAAGTAGTGTAAATGTAAACAGTAGTAATAAATGTAAAACAGTAGTAATAAATGTAAACCGTATTAATAAATGTAAACAGTGAATGTAAACAGTAGTATGACTATAGGCAGTAATGTAATACAAACATTAGTGCAAATATGAGAAGTAGTGCAAACTGAATGAGCACATGACCGAGAGTTTAGTGAATAACCCGTTTGATGACACAGAGTCCAGTGTTAAAAACTTTGTGTTGAGTGGTAATGTGTGAGAAAGTTTTTTGTGTTAAGGCAGTTCAAATGGGAGGGGAGGCAGAGCAGGCAGAGTGTTTAGCATTCTGACTGCCTGATGAACAGAGCTGTCTCTCAGTCTACTGGTACGAGCCTGGAGACTCCTCAGTCTCCTCCCTGATGGCAGCAGTCTAAAGCGGCTGTGTAGTGGGTGTGTGGGATCACCTGCCATGCAGAGGGCTTTCCGAGTGAGGCGTTTGCTGTGTAAGTCCTGCAGTGAGGGCAAGGAGGTGCCGACGATCTTCTCAGCTGCTCTCACGATGCGCTGGAGGCTCTTGCGGCATGATGCAGTACATGCACCAAACCACACCGTGATGCAGCTGGTCAGGACACTTTCTATGGCACCCCTGTAGAAGGTGCACATGATGGGGGTTGAAGCTCCAGCCCTTTTCAGCTTGCGGAGAAAGTAGTAATAAATGTAAACAGTAGTAATAAATGTAAACAGTAGTAATAAATGTAAACAGTAAATGTAAACAGTAATGTAATACAAACATTAGTGCAAATAAAAGAAGTAGTGCAAATTGAATGAGCACATGACTGTGAGTTGAGTGAATAACCCGTTTTGATGATATAGAGACCAGTGTTAAAATCTTTGTGTTTTGTGGTGGTGTTTGAATGTTTTTTGTGATTAAGGCAGTACAAGTGGGAGGGGAGGCAGAGCAGGCAGAGTGTTTAGCATCCTGACTGCCTGATGAACAGAGCTGTCACTCAGTCTGCTGGTTCGAGCCTGGAGACTCCTCAGTCTCCTCCCTGATGGCAGCAGGCTGAAGCAGCTGTGTAGTGGGTGTGTGGGATCACCTGCCATGCAGAGGGCTTTCCGAGTGAGGCGGTTGCTGTGTAAGTCCTGCAGTGAGGGGAAGGAGGTGCCGACGATCTTCTCAGCTGCTCTCACGATGCGCTGGAGGCTCTTGCGGCAGGATGCAGTACATGCACCAAACCACACCGTGATGCAGCTGGTCAGGACACTTTCTATGGCACCCCTGTAGAAGGTGCACATGATGGGGGTTGGAGCTCCAGCTCTTTTCAGCTTGCGGAGAAAGTAGAGACGCTGGTGAGCCTTCTTGGCCAGTGATGCAGTGTTCCTGCTCCAGGACAGGTCCTCTGAGACGTGCACTCCCAGGAACTTGGTGCTGTCCACTCTCTCCACTGTGGTGCTGTTGATGGTCAGAGGGGCATGTTGGGCATCCCTCTTCCTGAAGTCCACAACAATCTCCTTTGTCTTCTCCACGTTGAGAGTGAGATTGTTGTGTCCGCACCACAAGGCCAGGCGGCTCACCTCGTTCCTGTAGTCCGTCTCATCGTTGTTGCTGATGAGACCCACCACTGTTGTGTCGTCCGCAAACTTGATGAAGTGGTTGGAGCTGTATGATGGTGTGCAGTCGTGTGTTAGCAGGGTGAATAGAAGGGGGCTCAGCACACATCCTTGTGGGGCTCCTGTATTCAATGTGATGGTGCTGGATGTGTTATTCCCGACCCGTACTGCCTGTGGTCTCCCGGTCAGGAAGTCTAGCAGCCAGTTACACATTGAGGTGTTCAGCCCCAGACTGTCCAGTTTAAGGATGAGCTGTTGGGGGATGATGGTGTTGAATGCCGAGCTGAAGTCAATGAACAGCATTCTAACATAAGAGTCCTTCGTGTCCAGATGTTTTATTTTGTTTCGTTTATTTATTCATTTCATTTTCATTTAAAAAAACACAAACACATTTCCAAAATAATAAAATATAAAAACATAAAATGAAGGAGAAATTTTTTTCTTATCATATCTGCTCCCTCTTAGACAAAATCAATTCTAACTATCAATTCAAACAATAATCATTCATATAATCCAACAAATGCTTAGCTCATCAAAATTTCATGTTTACATAGTAGACATAGTAAACATAAATCAGTTATATATATCTTTCCAACAAAATAGTTTTGATCTTTTTCTTGTATATTAACATTGACTTTACTAGCTTTACATCATCCTCCAAACCATTCCACAGACCAATTCCCAGAATTGTAGTAGACCGACCCTTTAAACTGGTCCTATACTTAGGTTTAACAAAAATATCTATTCCCTTCAAATCATAACTACTCTTCCTTTTTACAAAATATGCTTGAATGTTTGATGGTAGCAAGTGATTCTGAGCTTTAAACATAAGTTGAAAAATATTATAATCCACCAAATCATAAAACTTAAGTAATTTCAATTGACAAAACAGAACGTTAGAAGGGTGAAAATAACTCTTTCTCGTTATAATTCTTACAGCTCTTTTTTGCAAAATAAAAACAGGCTTTGTTATGGTTTTACACGCTGTACCCCAAACATTGACACAATAAGTTAAATGCGGGACTACAAGTGTATTATAAAGTAAATATAAAGCATCATTGTTCAAAAAGTCCCTTACTCTATACAATACTGCATTGGACTTAGATATTTTACTTTTTACATGATTGATATGCTGTTTCCATGACAGTCTATCATCAATAATTACACCCAGAAACTTTACTTCATTCACTCTACTTATCTTAACACCATCAATTTTGAAAGAAAAATCCATAGGTATCTTTTTTTACTAAATAATAATAATAATAATAATAATAATAATAATAATAATAATAATAATAATGAATTCAATTTATAACGCACTTTTCATTAATGAAAATCTCAAAGTGCTACAAAGTGCAACAGAATTAAATGTCAATAAAACAATAAAACAAGTAAAATCAATAACAGTATCAACTAAGATCAAAAGTAGAATCATGAGGAGGTAGAGTATGCTCGGTTGAAAAGAAAGGTCTTCAAGCCGCTCTTAAAGTCAACCACAGACTGTGGGGCTCTCAGACAGTCAGGAAGAGAGTTCCACAGGCGGGGGGCAGCCACACTGAAAGCCCGGTCTCCCATGGTCCTTAATTTGGTTCTCGGAATGTGAAGGAGATTACTGTTCTGTGACCGCAGCGACCGGGTGGATGAGTATGGAATAAGAATATCCTTCAGATAATCTGGTGAAGCTCCATGTAAGCATTGATGTGTAATGAGAGCAGTTTTGTACTGAATTCTGTAGGCAACAGGAAGCCAATGAAGGTTATGGAGAATGGGCGTAAAATGTTCAAATTAACGAACTCTCAACAAGATCCTTGCTGCACTGTTTTGAATATGTTGAAGTTTCGGGATCCAATTTAGATTTTTTCAGAAGAGGCCTAATGATGGCAGTTTTTAGAGGCAATGGAACATGACCAGATTGTAGAGACTGATTTATTATTTGAGTGATTAGTGGGCCTATTGCAAAGTGATTGGTTTTTATGAGAGACGAGGGGAAAGGATCCAGGGCGCAGGATGAAGGCTTCATTTTCTTGATGATGGCCTCCACCTCACTCTGAACAACTTCGTCAAAGCTGTTTAGGGTCCCAGAATGCAGACGGGTAGGTGGCACACTGAGAACAGGGAGGTTGTGGAGCTGAGATCTGATAGTGTCAACTTTGGTTTTAAAAGACGAAAGAAACAGGTCGCATTTTTGAGCAGAGTCCTCAAGAGTTTGTTTAATGGGATTAAGCAGACGAGTTATTGTGGAGAAGAGCTGTTTAGAGTTTCCAGGGCAGGTGTTGATGATGTTAGAATAATATTTGGAGCGTGCTTCTTTAAGAGAATAGGCGTACGCTTTCTGATGTTCTTTATATGCCTGCTTATGCACAGAGAGACCAGATGATTTTACACGTCTCTCAATAGCACGGCCAGTTGCCTTCATCTTGCGCAGCTCATCAGTGTACCAGGGGGCTGAACGCGAGAAAGACACCAGTCTTGTCTTCAAGGGGGCGTGTAGGTCCAGGAGCTCCCGAAGAGATTGGTTGTAGTAATCCACAGAGTCATCTGCAGAAGGATGATTGACAGCGCTCAGGGTGTGAAGATCAGCAGACAGAACATCAGGGGAAATGTTTTTAAGGTCACGGAACTGGATGGGTCGTTTTGGGTTTGAAGCAGGCGAAGATGAAGGCACTTCCAGGGAGATGACCCTGTGGTCTGAGACACCCAGGTCATATACAGATAAGTTATTGATGAGTACAGTGTCTGTAATCACCAAATCCAGAGTATGCCCCCTGCTGTGCGTAGGGGCGTCAACATGTTGAGTGAGATTAAGAGAGTCCAGAAGAGACTTAAAATCTGTTGCCAGAGGTGAAGAAGAATTGTCCACGTGGATATTTAAGTCGCCAAGAAAAATAGTCTTCACAGGGGAGGTGCAGAAAAAAGTGAGGAGGTCATGCATCTCTGAGTTAAATGAAACATGCGGTTTGGGAGGTCTATAAATTAATATAACATTCATCAGGAGTGGGGCTTTGAAGCTGAAAGCCAGACATTCAAAAGAAGAAAAGTCCTGAGAAGACAGATGAGACAATTTTAAATTACTGCGATAAATTACCGCCAGACCACCTCCGCGGCTAGTGCTGCAGGCTCTCTGCAGATAACTGTATCCAGAGGGACACGCCTCATTCAGAGAACTGAACACATCTGGTTTATGTCAAGTCTCTGTAAGACACATGAGGTCCAAGTCCTTGTCCAGAACGTGATCATGAATTAAACATGACTAAATATCATGAAATTAGTTTTATCAACATTCATCCATCCATCCATCCATCCATTTTCGTCCGCTTATCCGGGGTCGGGTTG
>JBBPBX010078681.1:0-16570 GCA_038048925.1 Garcialebias charrua
TATATACATACAGACAATTATTTGTCTATGATGGACTGGAGACCTGTCCAAGTGACCCCGCCTCTCGCACAGTGATGGCTGGACATGGACACCAGTGACCCCCATGACTTTTAAAGGAAGAAGTGGGTAAAGATGATGGATGGATGAATTATTTGTTCCTAGATTTTTATTTTATTGTTTTAGAGAAATCCAGGCAACTAAGCTAACCTAATACTGGTAATTTAAGTTACAGAATTTAAAGCTACTATCTGCGATTTCTGTATGACCAAAACACTTAGAAAAATTTTGAACAGGGAAAGCCTTCTGCTCCCTCCCCCTTGCTCTCTGGCTGACCTGCAACTCCGCCTCCTTAGCTCCTCCTCTTCCCAGCGCTGCAGGCTGGGACAGGCGGGGGATGAGCTGTGTGAAGCTGACACCCCACCCACATGAACAAAACTCTGTTTTTATTGGCTGGTTCAAAAAACTGTTTTTATTGGCTGGTTAACGGCTGGTCGCTGTGGGTTTTTATAAATGCTTTTATTACCACCGGGAGACGCCAGAGGACTATAGTTTTTTCAGAGATTACTTGTCAAACATCTATCTATCATAAAATAGTGGCAGAGTGAAGAAATATGTTTAAAAAATAACTTACATACTGATCCTTTAATGCACTCCTGTATCATTTGTTCCTATTTTGGTATAAATATCAAATGATGCAAAAAATTTGATACAGCACAGAACCTAAAATTATTGTTTTAAATAAATGTTCCATTTGTTTACATTGTTTTTTAATATTCTCAGTTTAAAATTATTGTTTTAAATAAATGTTCCATTTGTTTCCATTGTTGTTTATTCTTCAGCTTGTCAGTTACAAAACTGGAACTAAATTTATGACCATTTTAATAGAAAAATCGTTTCTGAATCAAAAAATTGATTTTGAATCGAATCGTGACACCAAAAATCGAAATTTAATTGATTCTCCAGACACAGAGATTCTCACCCCTACTAATTATTGTCAGATTTCAAACAATATTATGGTTTATTGCAGTAACCTGAGACAATGGCCCAGCAAAATGGGTTATCGTGTCAGACCTAATCAGCACCACAGCAAACATTAGAGCTCAAGTGTAAATGATCCACAAGCTTACATGTGAAACTTTGAAGACAGAATGGAAGGGATGTCTCTGTTAAGCAACTTCCCTAAAAGACAAACGAGTCAAATTCCTGCAGGAGTTTGATTAGGAAAAGAGCTTTTAAATCCCTGCTCCATGTCATTACACAGTTTCTGCACCAGTTCTAGTGAAGTAGTTCAAAATCAAAGGAAGTGTGATGGACTGAACCTGTCCACAGGAACAAACTATGTTTGAGCAGAAAATGCTGAATGATCAAGGTGTCACGCTTCATCCTTCACTCAACATCTGTCTGCACCGACAATGCAGTCGCTCTCCAGTGGACCCTTCCTGACCTCTGAACCTGAGGTCCAGCTGTGGTTCTGCTGACAGCTGGATTCCCCCAACCTCTGAACCTGAGGTCCAGCTGTGGTTCTGCTGACAGCTGGATTCCCCCGACCTCTGAACCTGAGGTCCAGCTGTGGTTCTGCTGACAGCTGGATTCCCCCGACCTCAAAACCTGAAGTCCAGCTGTGGTTCTGCTGACAGCTGGATTCCCCCGACCTCTGAACCTGAGGTCCAGCTGTGGTTCTGCTGACAGCTGGATTCCCCCGACCTCAAAACCTGAAGTCCAGCTGTGGTTCTGCTGACAGCTGGATCCCCCTGACCTCCACACCTGAGCTCCAGCTGTGGTTGACAGCACCAGCCACCCAGCTGCCTCCGTTCTCCCACCGAGCTCCAACATGTGGGCAGATGTTACAGATGTGATCAGCATCTCTAACAGCAGACAGTGCGTGTCTTTTGAAGTGAACAGTGAAATGAAAGCACGTGAGACAAACTAAAAATGCAAAAGCATGCGCGTAGCCAGGGGCGGTTCGCCCGGTTCGAACGAACCGCCCACTTTGCCAATGAAGTCCCATCTAGTCATTCTATGAGGGGCGGTTCGTTCGTTTATAAATGTGGACCTTAAAATATAGACACGTCCTGGTAGCTCACTGGAAACGCATTACTTTGCCTATGAAGTCCCAACTAGTCATTCTATGAGGGGCGGTTTTCTTTATAATAAATGTGGAGCTCAAAAATACACACGTCCTGGTGGCTCACTGGGTAACGCATTGCGCCGTTAGCTGCTCCTAACCTTATCTAGACCTCGTGGGTTCGATTCCCACAAGGTATGACTTTTTTTTTTTTTTAGATTATTTATTCATTCCAGATTAAAAAAACTTTATGCTTTATTTCTTGTTGTTTTGTAAATAGTTTTCTTGTGTTTTTTTAATCTGGAATGAATAAAAAAAATAAAAAACGTTGTCCCATGTGGGAATTGAACCCATAAGGTTCGAAACGGCGAGCCAACGCTCTTCTCACTGCGCTATCAGCATGCTTGTCTGAAAAGGTCCAGATTTCTTTTAAACGAACCGCCCATCATGAAATTCTGGCTACGCCTCTGAAAAGGATCTTTTAAACATGTCACATGACGTGTTTGTTGAGTGTAACAGGATGATGATTAAAATGTTAACAGGATGATGATTAAAATGTTAACAGGATGATGATTAAAATGTTAACAGGATGATGATTAAAATGTTAACAGGATGATGATTAAAATGTTAACTGGATGATGATTAAAATGTTAACTGGATGATGATTAAAATGTTAACTGGATGATGATTAAAATGTTAACAGGATGATGATTAAAATGTTAACAGGATGATGATTAAAATGTTAACAGGATGATGATTAAAATGTTAACAGGATGATGATTAAAATGTTAACAGGATGATGATTAAAATGTTAACAGGATGATGATTAAAATGTTAACAGGATGATGATTAAAATGTTAACAGGATGATGATTAAAATGTTAACAGGATGATGATTAAAATGTTAACAGGATGATGATTAAAATGTTAACAGGATGATGATTAAAATGTTAACAGGATGATGATTAAAATGTTAACAGGATGATGATTAAAATGTTAACAGGATGATGATTAAAATGTTAACAGGATGATGATTAAAATGTTAACAGGATGATGATTAAAATGTTAACAGGATGATGATTAAAATGTTAACAGGATTATGATGATTAAAATGTTAACAGGATTATGATGATTAAAATGTTAACAGGATTATGATGATTAAAATGTTAACAGGATTATGATGATTAAAATGTTAACAGGATGATGATTAAAATGTTAACTGGATTATGATGATTAAAATGTTAACATGATTATGATGATTAAAATGTTAACAGGATGATGATAACAGGATTATGATGATTAAAATGTTAACAGGATGATGATAATTAACATGATGATGATTAAAATGTTAACAGGATTATGATGATTAAAATGTTAACAGGATGATGATGATTAACAGGATGATGATTAAAATGTTAACAGGATTATGATGATTAAAATGTTAACAGGATGATGATGATTAAAATGTTAACATGATGATGATGATTAAAATGTTAACAGGATGATGATGATTAAAATGTTAACAGGATGATGATGATTAAAATGTTAACAGGATGATGATGATTAAAATGTTAACAGGATGATGATTAAAATGTTAACAGGATGATGATGATTAAAATGTTAACAGGATGATGATTAAAATGATAACAGGATGATGATGATTAAAATGTTAACAGGATGATGATGATTAAAATGTTAACAGGATGATGATGATTAAAATGTTAACATGATGATGATGCTTAAAATGTTAACAGGATGATGATGATTAAAATGTTAACAGGATGATGATGATTAAAATGTTAACAGGATGATGATGATTAAAATGTTAACAGGATGATGATGATTAAAATGTTAACAGGATGATGTTTAAAATGTTAACAGGATGATGATGATTAAAATGTTAACAGGATGATGATGATTAAAATGTTAACAGGATGATGATGATTAAAATGTTAACAGGATGATGATGATTAAAATGTTAACAGGATGATGATGATTAAAATGTTAACAGGATGATGATGATTAAAATGTTAACAGGATGATGATGATTAAAATGTTAACAGGATGATGATGATTAAAATGTTAACAGGATGATGATGATTAAAATGTTAACAGGATGATGATGATTAAAATGTTAACAGGATGATGATGATTAAAATGTTAACAGGATGATGATGATTAAAATGTTAACAGGATGATGTTTAAAATGTTAACAGGATGATGTTTAAAATGTTAACAGGATGATGATGATTAAAATGTTAACAGGATGATGATGATTAAAATGCTAACAGGATGATGATGATTAAAATGTTAACAGGATGATGATGATTAAAATGCTAACAGGATGATGATGATTAACATGTTAACAGGATGATGATGATGATTAAAATGTGTGCAGCTGATCTCGCTCCTGATCTTCTTTAAAGTTTGACCACACACACACACACACACACACACACACACACACACACACACACACACACACACACACACGCACACACACACACGCACGCACACACACGCACGCACACACACACCTGATTGAATGTTGCGCATGAGATTGTGTTTAACACTAGCTCTACCAGTTTTTGTCAAAATGACAATTCTACCTATGCAACCCATGGGATTGTCAAACTGACAAATTGAATTAGCATTTTTAAAGCCATTGGTATGTATATGAGGCCATTCCAATCTGTTGGCGGGGAGGAGGCCTTGGGGCATATTTATATAGTCAGGTAAATCCAGTGGTGGAGAAAATACTCAAACACTGTACTTAAGTAAAAGTGCAAATAAACAGACAAAAATATACTCTAGTAAAAGTAGAAGTACCATATTAATATTTTTACTTAAGTAAAAGTAAATAAGTACTTGCTTTTAAAAATACTTAAAGTATTAAAGTAAAAGTAATTGCTGAATGTATTACCTAATGCAATGGCCTACAATACCATAAAGTGTGTGATATATATATATATATATATATATATATATATATATATATATATATATATATATATATATATATATATATATATATATATATATATATATATATATATATATATATATATATATATATATATATATAGATATATATACATGTATATATATATATATATATATATATATATGTATATGTATATATATAGTATATATATATATATATATATATATGTATATATGTATATATATATTTATAAGTATATATATATATATTATATATATACAGGTAGTCCCCGACTTACGAGCGAGTTCCGTTACAACGAGGCGCTCGTAACATGGAAATCTCGTAATTTGGAACGGCCGCCACGTGTCTCGTAAGTCCGGAATTTCGCTCGTAAGTTGGAACGGTTTTGCTAGCGCGACTACAAACACTCGTTTTTCATCGAAAAACCGCTTATGAGTGCATAAAAATGATCGGAAACGTGTGTCCACATGTTTAGCTAACGGACTGTGGTGAAAAAACACAGAAAAACTCAGTATTTTTTGCGTTTTTTCCAAAAATTTGCCAGCTCGTAAGTCCGGATGCTCGTAGGTCAGAGCGCTCGTAAGTCGGGGACTACCTGTATATATATATATATATATATATATATATATATATATATATATATATATATATATATATATATATATATATATATATATATATATATATATATATATATATATATATATATATATATATATATAAATAGCTTGGTCCGCATTGCCGGCAGTAAGTCAGGCTCGTTTCCGGTAAAAGTTGGACTCCGCCAAGGTTGCCCTTTGTCACCGATTCTGTTCATAACTTTTATGGACAGAATTTCTAGGCGCAGCCAAGGTGTTGAGAGGATTTGTTTTGGTGACCTTAGAATCGCTTCTCTGTTTTTTGCAGATGATGTGGTCCTACTGGCTTCATCAGTTCGTGATTTACAATTTTCACTGGAGCGGTTTGCAGCCGAGTGTGATACGGCCGGGATGAGGATCAGTTCCTCCAAATCCGAGGCCATGGTCTTGAGCCGGAAAAGGGTAGCATGCCCTCTCCGGGTCGGGGAGGAGGTCCTGCCCCAAGTGGAGGAGTTTACGTATCTCGGGATCTTGTTCACGAATGAGGGAAAACTGGAGCGTGAGATCGATAGGCGGATAGGTGCAGTGTCCGTAGTGAAGCGGGCGCTGTACCGGTCTGTCGTGGTGAAGAGAGAGCTGAGTCAAAAGGCAAAGCTCTCAATTTACCGATCGATCTACGTTCCCACCCTCATCTATGGTCATGAGCTTTGGGTTATGACCGAAAGAACAAGATCTCGGATACAAGCGGCTGAAATGAGTTTTCTCCGCAGGGTGGCTGGACTCTCCCTTAGAGATAGGGTGAGAAGCTCAGTCATCCGGGAGGGACTTGGAGTAGAGCCGCTGCTTCTCCACATCGAGAGGAGCCAGTTGAGGTGGCTCGGGCATCTGGTTAGGATGCCTCCTGGACGCCTCCCTGGGGAGGTGTTCCAGGCATGTCCCACCGGGAGGAGACCCAGAGGAAGAGCCAGGACACGCTGGAGGGACTATGTTTCTCGGCTGGCCTGGGAACGCCTTGGGATTCCCCTGGAGGAGCTGCACCAAGTGGCTGGGGAGAGGGAAGTCTGGGCCTCCCTACTTAGGCTGCTACCCCCGCGACCCGACCCCGGATAAGCGGAAGAAGATGGATGGATGGATGGATGGATGGATGGATGGATGTTTTTGCTACTTTTCTATTGTTTATTGTTTAATGTATGTGTTTCATTGGCCTCGAGGCTCAATAAGATTTACCTGACTAAATAAAGGTTGAATGAAAAAAAATAAAAAAATAAAATTCAGTGTAACATTATTTTTGATCAAAGCTTGTAAGAACCCCCCCCCCCACCTACAGAGCAGTCTCTGGTGAAAACAACTCTCTCTCTCTGTAGAAGCAAGTTGGAAATGCTGTTGGAATGTGTGGTTAATTTGTGGGGGATGTATGTAAATGAATGTTCTTTGTGTGAGGGGGATCTTTTGTTTTGACCTACTAGAGAAGATTATGCTGGGAGAAGATTCTCAGGAGGGGATGTTTACCCATAAACAAAGATTACACCCCCAGGCTCATGACACCTAATGGAAGAATTGTCATTTTGACAAACTCATGGCAGTTCTAGTGTTTTTTTTTTCCCCTGGGTTTGCCAGTGTTAAACTGTGTGAAGTTTTCTCCACATCGAGAGGAGCCAGTTGAGGTGGCTCGGGCATCTGGTTAGGATGCCTCCTGGACGCCTCCCTGGTGAGGTGTTCCGGGCATGTCCCACCGGGAGGAGACCCAGAGGAAGACCCAGGACACGCTGGAGGGACTATGTTTCTCGGCTGGCCTGGGAACGCCTTGGGATTCCCCCAGAGGAGCTGCTCCAAGTGGCTGGGGAGAGGGAAGTCTGGGCCTCCCTACTTGGGCTGCTACCCCCGCGACCCGACCCCGGATAAGCGGACGAAAATGGATGGAAGTTTTCTCTGCAGATGTGTTTTCCAGCTGTTTGGTGCATGCGCTGCAGGTTGACGCAGCTGAAGGCGCTGTGGCCTCCTGGACCTCCGGCTGGGCTCATGGAGGAGGAACATTCCTGAGCAGGAAAATGGAGGCAGCCCTGTTGGAAACTTTAAGGAGGCTCTGGACCAGTGCCCCTGTCTTCACCCTCGAGAAGACACTCGTGGACAGTCCCAGCACCACTCCCCTCTGACAAACAACTCAACAACTTACCATGTGAGAAGCAGCAGCTAGAAGTTCCGTCCAACAGCGACTTGTAAAGTCCGTGTCTGTGCTGCTGACCGCCCGGAGAGGGTGGAGGAGCTCAGCGAAGGTGGAACAGCGGAGTCAAAGACTGCGGTAAAGTGAGCCGCCTCTCGGCTCCGTGAGCCCTCACTGGCGTGTTTGTGCTCGTTTATAAGATCTACTACGGTAACGCCCCTGTGAAGCGCTGCTTGTGGCTTTTCATAATAAAAGCTGAAAATAAACGTTGTCAATAGATGAAAAATACATGAATAAAAGCTGTTTATAGTAGAAAATAATTAAATTAAATCTGAAGCTGTTATATTTCCCCCAAAATAAATAAATATAGTAGAAAATAATTAAATTAAATCTGAAGCTGTTATATTTCCCCCCAAAATAAATAAATAAAAGCTGTATTCAAATAAACGTGTATTCATTATGTGAGAATGTCAATTCCCCCACCCCCATAAAAATAAAACTGCTTGATACTTTGCTCCCCCCGTGTGCACCCCCTCCCCCCGTGTTGCTCATTAAGTTGAATGAATGCCTTCCAAAGTTGCACAGTGCAGTTTGTATTTTATTTACTGAGTTTAAACCACTTTACTTCCAAATCAAACCACCTCTGAAAAATTTTCTAATTTGGCATACTGTGAGAAAACAATTACACATGCAGAATTTCACTTTCAAAGTTGAACATAGTTCATTGCATTAAAGGAGCTGTATGTAACTTTTCTAACAATATATTTTTAACATATTTCTTCACTCTGTCACTACCTCCTGACATACATGTACTGATTTTAGACCAGTAATCTCTGAAAAAAAACTATTGTCCCCTTGCTTCTCTAAAAGCTATTGTAAAAATCCACAGTGACCCACCGTTAACCAGCCAATAAAAACAGAGTTTTCAACCAGCCAATAAAAACAGAGCTTGAATTTGAATCAGCCAATTAAAACAGAGCTTGAATTTGAATTCCAGCAGAGCAAGGGGTGGGGGAGGGACCAGAAACGTGTCTCTGTTCATAATTTTCCTAAGTTCCAGCGTGTTCCAGAAATTGCTGAACCTTTAATCAAAAGTTACTGACATGACATTATTGATTAACAGCTCTATTTAAGGACCACTCTGACTTCAGGTTGACTCTACAAGAACCCAAGATGTTGCTCAACAACTTTGAGCAACATCTGATTTTGACTTTCAAGATAAATCAGCTCCAAAGTTGGACAGTTCATTGTAATAAACAAGAGTTGCTGACTTTATTGCTGGATAAGGGTTAGATTTCACGCACCACTCTCACTTCAGGTTGACTCTAGATGACCACCGGATGTTGCTCACCAACTTTCAGCAACATCAAATGTGGACTTTCAAAATAAAGCACCTCCAAAGTTGGACAGAGTTTATAGGAATAAACAAGAGTTGCTGACTTTTTTGCTAGATAAGGGTTAGATTTCACGCACCACTCTCACTTCAGGTTGACTCTAGAGGACCCTATGATGTTGCTCACCAACTTTCAGCAAAATCAAATGTGGACTTTCAAAATAAAGCACCTCCAAAGTTGGACAGAGTTCATAGGAATAAACAAGAGTTGCTGACTTTTTTGCTAGATAAGGGTTAGATTTCACGCACCACTCTCACTTCAGGTTGACTCTAGAGGACCCTATGATGTTGCTCACCAACTTTCAGCAAAATCAAATGTGGACTTTCAAAATAAAGCACCTCCAAAGTTGGACAGAGTTCATAGGAATAAACAAGAGTTGCTGACTTTTTTGCTAGATAAGGGTTAGATTTCACGCACCACTCTCACTTCAGGTTGACTCTAGAGGACCACCGGATGTTGCTCACCAACTTTCAGCAAAATCAAATGTGGACTTTCAAAATAAAGCACCTCCAAAGTTGGACAGAGTTCATAGGAATAAACAAGAGTTGCTGACTTTTTTGCTAGATAAGGGTTAGATTTCACACACCACTCTCACTTTAGGTTGACTCTAGAGGACCACCGGATGTTGCTCACCAACTTTCAGCAAAATCAAATGTGGACTTTCAAAATAAAGCACCTCCAAAGTTGGACATAGTTCATAGGAATAAACAAGAGTTGCTGACTTTTTTGCTAGATAAGGGTTAGATTTCACGCACCACTCTCACTTCAGGTTGACTCTAGAGGACTACCGGATGTTGCTCACCAACTTTCAGCAAAATCAAATGTGGACTTTCAAAATAAAGCACCTCCAAAGTTGGACATAGTTCATAGGAATAAACAAGAGTTGCTGACTTTTTTGCTAGATAAGGGTTAGATTTCACGCACCACTCTCACTTCAGGTTGACTCTAGAGGACCACCGGATGTTGCTCACCAACTTTCAGCAAAATCAAATGTGGACTTTCAAAATAAAGCACCTCCAAAGTTGGACATAGTTCATAGGAATAAACAAGAGTTGCTGACTTTTTTGCTAGATAAGGGTTAGATTTCACACACCACTCTCACTTCAGGTTGACTCTAGAGGACCACCGGATGTTGCTCACCAACTTTCAGCAAAATCAAATGTGGACTTTCAAAATAAAGCACCTCCAAAGTTGGACAGAGTTCATAGGAATAAACAAGAGTTGCTGACTTTTTTGCTAGATAAGGGTTAGATTTCACACACCACTCTCACTTTAGGTTGACTCTAGAGGACCACCGGATGTTGCTCACCAACTTTCAGCAAAATCAAATGTGGACTTTCAAAATAAAGCACCTCCAAAGTTGGACATAGTTCATAGGAATAAACAAGAGTTGCTGACTTTTTTGCTAGATAAGGGTTAGATTTCACGCACCACACTCACTTCAGGTTGACTCTAGAGGACTCCAGGATGTTGCTCACCAACTTTCAGCAAAATCAAATGTGGACTTTCAAAATAAAGCACCTCCAAAGTTGGACATAGTTCATAGGAATAAACAAGAGTTGCTGACTTTTTTGCTAGATAAGGGTTAGATTTCACGCACCACTCTCACTTCAGGTTGACTCTAGAGGACTACCGGATGTTGCTCACCAACTTTCAGCAAAATCAAATGTGGACTTTCAAAATAAAGCACCTCCAAAGTTGGACATAGTTCATAGGAATAAACAAGAGTTGCTGACTTTTTTGCTAGATAAGGGTTAGATTTCACACACCACTCTCACTTTAGGTTGACTCTAGAGGACCACCGGATGTTGCTCACCAACTTTCAGCAAAATCAAATGTGGACTTTCAAAATAAAGCACCTCCAAAGTTGGACAGAGTTCATAGGAATAAACAAGAGTTGCTGACTTTTTTGCTAGATAAGGGTTAGATTTCACACACCACTCTCACTTCAGGTTGACTCTAGAGGACCACCGGATGTTGCTCACCAACTTTCAGCAAAATCAAATGTGGACTTTCAAAATAAAGCACCTCCAAAGTTGGACATAGTTCATAGGAATAAACAAGAGTTGCTGACTTTTTTGCTAGATAAGGGTTAGATTTCACGCACCACTCTCACTTCAGGTTGACTCTAGAGGACCACCGGATGTTGCTCACCAACTTTCAGCAAAATCAAATGTGGACTTTCAAAATAAAGCACCTCCAAAGTTGGACAGAGTTCATAGGAATAAACAAGAGTTGCTGACTTTTTTGCTAGATAAGGGTTAGATTTCACACACCACTCTCACTTTAGGTTGACTCTAGAGGACCACCGGATGTTGCTCACCAACTTTCAGCAAAATCAAATGTGGACTTTCAAAATAAAGCACCTCCAAAGTTGGACATAGTTCATAGGAATAAACAAGAGTTGCTGACTTTTTTGCTAGATAAGGGTTAGATTTCACGCACCACACTCACTTCAGGTTGACTCTAGAGGACTCCAGGATGTTGCTCACCAACTTTCAGCAAAATCAAATGTGGACTTTCAAAATAAAGCACCTCCAAAGTTGGACATAGTTCATAGGAATAAACAAGAGTTGCTGACTTTTTTGCTAGATAAGGGTTAGATTTCACGCACCACTCTCACTTCAGGTTGACTCTAGAGGACTACCGGATGTTGCTCACCAACTTTCAGCAAAATCAAATGTGGACTTTCAAAATAAAGCACCTCCAAAGTTGGACATAGTTCATAGGAATAAACAAGAGTTGCTGACTTTTTTGCTAGATAAGGGTTAGATTTCACGCACCACTCTCACTTCAGGTTGACTCTAGAGGACCACCGGATGTTGCTCACCAACTTTCAGCAAAATCAAATGTGGACTTTCAAAATAAAGCACCTCCAAAGTTGGACAGAGTTCATAGGAATAAACAAGAGTTGCTGACTTTTTTGCTAGATAAGGGTTAGATTTCACACACCACTCTCACTTTAGGTTGACTCTAGAGGACCACCGGATGTTGCTCACCAACTTTCAGCAAAATCAAATGTGGACTTTCAAAATAAAGCACCTCCAAAGTTGGACATAGTTCATAGGAATAAACAAGAGTTGCTGACTTTTTTGCTAGATAAGGGTTAGATTTCACGCACCACACTCACTTCAGGTTGACTCTAGAGGACTCCAGGATGTTGCTCACCAACTTTCAGCAAAATCAAATGTGGACTTTCAAAATAAAGCACCTCCAAAGTTGGACATAGTTCATAGGAATAAACAAGAGTTGCTGACTTTTTTGCTAGATAAGGGTTAGATTTCACGCACCACACTCACTTCAGGTTGACTCTAGAGGACCCCAGGATGTTGCTCACCAACTTTCAGCAAAATCAAATGTGGACTTTCAAAATAAAGCACCTCCAAAGTTGGACATAGTTCATAGGAATAAACAAGAGTTGCTGACTTTTTTGCTAGATAAGGGTTAGATTTCACGCACCACACTCACTTCAGGTTGACTCTAGAGGACTCCAGGATGTTGCTCACCAACTTTCAGCAAAATCAAATGTGGACTTTCAAAATAAAACACCTACAAAGTTGGACAGAGTTCATAGGAATAAACAAGAGTTGCTGACTTTTTTGCTAGATAAGGGTTAGATTTCACGCACCACACTCACTTCAGGTTGACTCTAGATGACCAACGGATGTTGCTCACCAACTTTCAGCAACATCAAATGTGGAATCAAGCACATCTACCCTTTCTGTTCTTTTGGTTTTAGAAGACATAGACTGAAGACAGCTGGATCTAAAAAAGCAGGTGCTGAATTTTGGTGTGAGGGATACTGCAGATTTGAAGACTGCCCAGTGACGTTCAAAGTACAGATTCCAAGTGGAAAAGAACTTAAAGCCAAAGTTGATTTTCAAGGTGGGCAAAGTACACACAGAAAGACACAGTTAAAAAGAAGACCTGTACGTGGCCATCGCAGACATGAGCTGGCAAAAGAATTGGAAAGCACTCTTCCAAGATCGTTGTATTTAAACCGACTGAACACTATCGATGACACAACGATGAAAATGGGCTGCAGGGATGATGCACCATCCAAAGAGGTGCTAAAAAACATTTCATCTGAAGTGAGACAAAAAAGTCGACAACATAAAAATGAACTGCTTAGTCTGGAAAAAATGATTGAAAACAAAACCAACTCGCCACAAGAGGTTCTTCAGAATGTGTTGATGCGTCCCAAAGGAGTACATCTGTGGTCCAAAAGGAGCATAAAAATTTATCTGGAACGTTGTCGTGAGGACATTGTTTATTTGGATGCTACAGGGAGTCTTGTGAAGAAGCAACAAGGCTCTCCACCTTTCTATGTTTATGAACTGGTGGTTCGTAACCCCCAAAAAAATTCATCCCCGCTTCCAGTGGCAACTTACCTTACCTGTGACCACACTACAGCATCTGTGCAGTACTTCCTGAATGCCTTCCTAACAGATGTTTTTAGACACTGTGGTCGCAGAGCAAATTGTGCACCTCTCATGCTCATGTGCGATGGATCAATAGTTTTGATGCAAGCTATATGCTTGGCATTTGCAAAAAAAAACCTGAGTGACACAATTAATCACTATTTCAAAATTGCCACTGGAAAAGGCACCAGTGAAGATTTCGATGTTCCAGTTCTCCATCGATGCTTAAGCCATGTGATGAAGAATGCAAAGGAGATGTGCAAAAAGTAGTAAGCATATAATTTCATTATATCAGTGAATGGTTAAAAAAAATAAGCTTCATATATCGTTTACACATGGAATTAATACTAACTTTGATCTTTTTCCACCTGCAGTGCATCTCAGCATTATCGCCTGGCTATGCACGTTATTGGTCTGTTCTCCACTGCAAAGTCACTCAAAGACCTAGATGACATGGTCCAGAGTGCGGCTGTTGTATTCTCCAGTCCCTCAACTGATGTAAATGTTGAAAAACATTTTGACAACCTGCAGTCAAAGTTATTGCAAATTGGACATCTCATAGATGAAACTGTTCAGGAGAGCAGTATGAATGAGGACTTGAAGGTACAGTATGTCTTATGTTTGTCTTTTTTCCTACTTAATAAAACTTACATGTAAATATACTATTTTTATAAACATGATTTGAAAATGATTAGTGCATATCACTATCCTGCTGTAAATCATGAGTTTTACAAAGAGGAAGTGACATTATTGCACAGTAATGTTTGCAAGCAACACATCAACATACAGCTTAAAAAAATGAATACTTTTTGTTCCTAGTACATCTTTTTTTTTCTCAATTGACTAATCTAAAATTAAGTATTTTTAGCAGGTTATTTCCCTTAACCGTGATGTGTCCTACACAAGTAACATCTGTCTGTTGGTAATGATCTAACTATTAAGTTACTTTCAATAGGAATTGGAGGAATTAGAAGGAAAAAATAACTTTGGAAAACACTACAAACGAGTATTGGACAAGACTCCCCTGGTTGAAGATGGTGAACCAAATCTGTACTTCTGCAAAGGGTTCATGAATCACGTCACAAAATACCTTCTCCCATTTGCTGGACTGTGGACTGGGATAATGCTTGGTTGGTTTTATATCAAAAAACCGTATGCACATTGATAACATGATAATTTAATTACTTATTCATCATATAACTACAATTACATTGTTTTTGAATGAAGGAGACCTTGGTCGACATGGAAATGGACTCCCATATCAGAACTACTCAAAAAAATACAGCTTGCTTAAAAGCACCAAAAGACAAGTACCTATTTTGTTTTATAGATAATTTAACAAATGCATTTGTTGATATATCCTTGTTTAATATATATATATATATATATATATATCCTATGTTTAATATATTTCAGCGATGATATTTTGACAAGCTTTGTGTAATGTGTACATTTGCAGAACATCACTGTGGACAACAAAACCCAGGGAATAATGGAAAAAAGCCAATGGGACCTGAAACATGTTCGTTTCACTTCAGGCAGGCTCAATAGAATCGATGACTTCATTGTCCACTATCAGAGAACACACACAGCACTACTGAAAGAGTACCAGGACTCAAAAAGAGACCAGAAAGAAAAGGTTAATGCTTCGCTGTATTATTTAAATCATAAGACTGTACTGTACACAGTTTGGATTATTGTCAGCAAGATCAAGGGTTACTGTGTCAACTATTTAAATAAATGCACATTTTTGTTTAAATGTTACAAACAGGAATGTCTTCTTTTTGGTATAGAAAAGACCATGGTGTATTTTGGATAACACAGTTTTATTATTCATTCCAGTTAATTGAAGTGTATTTGATCGAAGACAACCAAATAAAAAATGTTACAAGAGAATAACAAAGAAAACATTTTGTATGAAGTTTTTCTACCCACAGGCTAAATATTTATTTAGGACAAAAGTATTTTTGTATGAAAGAAAAAAAAAAAAACACTATATATAAAAAATTTTTTTATATATATATATACATATGCACACATGCATTCTCCTCCATCCCCGTGCTGTTCAATGTTCATATATATTTGATTTTGTTTCTGCCATTGTTTCACCTGGAAATTAAAAACTGTAAGATTGAACTTTATTGTTAAGTTACATCAATTTTTATTGTTAAGTTACATCCATTTCATCATGTCTATGCAGTTATTTCGAGTGAGTCGAGAGAAATGGAAGGACCGAAAACTGACAAAGAAGGGAAGATATGTGTCATCAATACGCAAATCTTTCCCTTTTAAGAATAAAACAAAGAAGGTATGTCTGTATGTAGAGACACGTTAAACGTAAGAAAGTGAAATCTTCAATAATTTCTAATATACCGGTAATTGAAATTATTCAAATGTTGATAACAGTTGTAAATTTTTCCATACCACAAACATGAATAATTATATAGTCAGTCTATTCAAAGATGGTGATGTGCTATGACTGAGCTACTAGAACATTTGAAATCTACATTTGTTTTGTTTGGCAGGCATTTGGGTATATTGTATTTGGGTAATTATATAGAAATAATAATTAAAGTACAAGATATTGTCATGAATGGCAGGAAAGCAACAGCCAGAGCCTGAGAGCTGAGAAGATGTCATTTGAAGAGGAAGGAATGGAAGATGAGGCTGAGTCCAAAATGACAATGCAGACTGCTGTGCATGTGAGTACTACCTTAAAAAGGAGTTATTCTGTAAACGCATGCAATTGTAAGATCAGCTCAGCTGTATGTACTGTCTGCAGTTAACATGTACCTAACTATTACAGAAACAATTGATGTCAATGTGGAAGAGAGACACAGAGATTGTTGTTTCAGTGATTCCAACACAAACAGAAGGAAACACAATTATCATCCGCCACATTGAGCTGCGGACACTACGACCACACCACTGGCTATGTGGAGAGGTAATAGAATGATATAATTTATTTATTTATGAAATACAATATA
>JBBPBX010078682.1:6298-16570 GCA_038048925.1 Garcialebias charrua
CAAATTATTTTGAAAATTAGTGTTGCAGTTTTTTGAACCAAAGATAATAAAATAGATGCCAATTTTGGACTAAAATACATTGCATACTGGTGTTTTTTTGAGGACATTCATGAACTTGTGGTCCAAAATTAAAATAAGTTTGACACCCTTGCAATAGATTACATATATACATTTAAAAGGGCTGTCAGAGTTGCAATACATTTTATCAGGTGGGAGAATGATAAAACCATCTGACCGTTGATTGCAGTAATTCACATTATTAGTAGAAAAAGAGGGCCCCCATCCAAATTTCACTTAGAAAGAGGCTTGGGCCGGCCCTGCTCTTAATCCTGAGCCATCTCATAAACCACTGTACTGCTCAAGTTTTCTTTTTCTACCATTCTTTTTTTCTCTTGTTCCTTTCATATCACAACTGTGACAGCTAAAGGCTGTCAGGAGCTGGGGGCACCTGTGGGGCAGCTAACAAACACATCAAAGGCGCAACATGAAAGCACACTATCAGTCCTGTGTGCTCAGGTTTCTACTGTCACCCATTTTGAGCTCTACACCTACAGTAATGAGATTGCACAACAGAGGTGGTTGATAATAAACAGTACTATGGTGAAAAAATTGTTTCTTCTAATATGTTGTGACCTGTTAACCTGCCTTTATATTTATTTCTGTTTAAGCCTCTTTTATGTTGTTCCATGAATATTCACTAAATATCTAACAGATAAAACTTTCTTTACTTAAAACCATGCTTCTCTGTGAATAAAAAAAAAAAAAAAAATCCAGGTTTTGTAGAGATATTCTAAATAGGGCATTAAACTCATTTTCAGGTTCTGTCAAGTTCCCTGAGAAAAGCTAAAATAAGCATAAGTGGAGACTAATAGCAGATATGCCCGAGTTAAAATAGAGAGATACAATAAATAACTCAGCCTAATAAAACTATATGTGCACAAATAGTTTTAAAACTTATGGGTGAGGTTAATTTGACTAATGCTGTACAGAAATGTCTAATGTTGGCTCGTTATTGCCTGCATAAAATAATTAATCCCAGATTTATGAGATTAGGAAAAAGACAATGAAACAACAGGCTCCTGGGCACACTCTTGTAATAAAATAAAAACATTGCATATTAAAAAAAAAAAAAGTGTCAGGGATCAAGATAAAAGCAGAACATAAAATGTAAGTGTGAGAATAACATGCTGTGATTTAATGTTTTCTGGAAATTACAAACATCAATGTGTTTCACAGCCAACCAGACCTCCTGTTGAGCTCAATCTCATTGTGTATTTATCATACACTGTAAAAAAAATTCCGTAGTTTTTACGAAAAAAAACTGGCAGCTGTGGTTGCCAGAATAAATCTGTAAAAAATACACTGAACATGTAAACAGTTGTACAGAGTTAGCTGTAACTTCAACAGTTTTATGATGTACAATTAACAAGCTATTTTGTAAACTTAAATACATTTTCAATGTACTTTTTACAATATTTTAATGTAAAAAATACAAATCAAACAGTAAATTTTACAGATTATTTTACTTAGATGTACATTTAAAATCTGTTAAAGTTTACAATATTTCTTGGAAATTCTACATATTAAAACTGTTGAAATTACAACTAACTGTAAAACTGTTTACGTGTTCATCGTATTTTTTACAGATTTATTCTGGCAACCACAGCTGCCAGGTTTTTTTCGTAAAAAGTACAATTTTTTTTATTTTTTTTTACAGATTTATTCTGATAACCACAATTGTCAGCTATTTTTATAAAAAATATACAGGATTTTTTTTACTTTTTTTTTTAGCATTTTTATTTAGCAAATTAGCATGAACAATGTCACTGTTTTACAAACAAAACAAGACTTACCCAAACAAATTTCACATACTCAGCATAAGTGAAATACGAAAAATAAAACTTGTTAGAATGACTTTCAAATACTAAAATTTAATTAAAACTTAATTAAATTAAAACTAAACTAAAAGTTTTTCTCATCAGTTTATGTAAAAAACGAAAATGTAAAAAATAAGAACAGTTTCAAAAAACGTAATGAAACATTTCTGTTTTTTACTTAGTGTTTCCAATTTTTTTTTATTAAACCAAAATACCAGAATAGCCCAACTGTCTGTGAAAACATATACAAAATAACTTCAGCCACATTTACAGCTCTGTTTCTTGTATTTCAGTTACTTACCGGTACAAGTTATAACCAATGTCACACACACAACTGCCCTGTGTTCATATTTTAACAATACAAAACCTTTAACCTTTTACAGGCTTTTCTAACAAAATCAAAAGATCTATACACTGAAGTATAGTACGTAAAAAAAAAAACAGCAATGACACTGTAACAATTGTTTATCTTTTTTGCATTGTAACTCACAGGTTTAGTCCGTATTCAGACATCACGCCACTCATGATCTGAGAGCTCCTGGATTAACGTGAGGACTCTGGGATTCACGTGAAGACGGGATGTGCGGGTCTTTTCAACTTTAGTGCCTTTCTCTTGGTTGATTCCAAAGAAGCACCTAAAGAAATACAAAAACAAACAAAAAAATCAGAGGACATAATTGATATAAGGGTTTTCGGTAGATAAACCTTCAGCCCCCCAGTCAGAGCGTGTGTGAGTAATGTGGACTTTTTGCTTTTAGGATTGTGTGTCTAAGAGTGTGTGTGTGCATGGGTTTGTATTGTGAGGACCCACTGTCCAACAAATGTCTCTTTTTTTGACTAATTGTATAGGAGAATACGCTAACAATAGATTGTTTCTGACGTCCATCATGGCGAAGATGGGCGGTCTTTTGGGGTGCATGACATAATAATAATAATAATAATGACTTCAATTTATAACGCGCTTTTCATTAGTGAAAATCTCAAAGCGCTACACACATTGAATGCTACACACATTCATACACCGTAGCGGCAGACTACCATGCAAGGTGCTTTCCAGTCCTACTTACCTACATCATGTGCAAAGGGTCAATAGGATCAAACAAATATGATATGAGCCATATAAGGGGCGGCCGTGGTGTAGTGGTAATGGCAGTCGACCCCCGATCGGAAGGTTGGAGGTTCGAATCCCGCATCCGCCCACCATGTGTCGTTGTGTCCCTGGGCAAGACACTTAACCCCGAGTTGCTCCTGGTAGGTCTGGATGGCGCCTTGCAAGGCAGGCTACCACTACCGGTGTATGAATGTCTGAATGAATGGGTGGATGGTTGGTATTGTAAAGCGCTTTGGGGCTCCTCACAGGGGGCTGGAAAGCGCTATATAAATAAGCTCCATTTACCATATGATAGAATAGCAACACGTCTAGTAGGGTGTATCTCACCTCTTGTCCATTGACCCCTTGAGATGGGAACTGTAACAAGTGCAAATAAAAGATGTATGTATGTGTGTAGTATGTATGTAATATGTATGAATGTAGTATATATGTAGTATGTATGTAGTATATATGTAATATGTATGTATGTAGTATATATGTAATATGTATGTATGTAATATATATGTATGTAGCATGTATATATGTAAGTAATATGTATGTAGCATGTATGTATGTATGTATGTATGTATTCTGTATGTATGCATGTATGTATGTATGTGTGTATGTAGTATGTATATAGCATGTATGTATGTTGCATGTATGTAGCATGTTTGTAGTATGTATGTATGTATGTAGTATGTATGTATGTAGTATCTTTGTAGCAAGTATGTATGTAGCATGTATGTATGTAGCATGTATGTAGTTATGTGTGTTGTATGTATGTATGATGTATGATTGTATGTATGTAGTATGTATACCGAGTGATAATATCAACAAACCTCATTGTCAGCAAAGGGTGTAGGCTTCAGGGCAGGCACATGAACCTCTTCATAACCTTTGCGTTGCCTACGAAAAGAGCCATCTGGGAGCTGGCAACGTTTGTTGGCCATGAAATGGCTACCCTGAGTGAAGGTCACGTCTTCAAGGTCCAGAAGCTGTCGAGGCACCACTGACTGTAGGAGAACACGACAGCTTTAATAGTCTGGCACATTTCCATCAAGTGTATGTCTCTATAGAAAATGTGACAGTACAGTATTACCTCTCCATGGCCAACGTCCATTGCTTCCAAGTCATCAACGCAAGACTTCCCCACCCTCTCCCTGCGAGATCGCTCTTCCTAGAAAACAAAACCGAGCTGTGATGGTCCACACAGACAAATGGTTTTATGCAAGGTTTCTGCAGGTTTGAACAACTCAAATTTAAGACTTTTTAAGACCTTTTTAAGACCAATATGAATCAGATTTAAGACCTATTCACAACATATGTACACGACAGAAATGTGCAGAAGAAATGCATAATTACTTAATTACTTGAGAAGTAACTTTATTGAAAAAACGAAATGAACACATTTTACATGCAGTGTTATGGATAATATATGTTAGTATATGATATATGTATGATATATGTATGCTTGTATGTGGACTACATAAATCTGAGCTCCTCTCCCTTAGCAAGAATCTCCTCCTCAATGTTCTTCAGCTTAGCTGCTTTATCCTTGCTAGCTCTCCTCAGAACGTTTGACTTCGTTATCAACTGAGCCATCTGAGTGCCAGCCTTGCCTTCAGCCTGCTCTGCAAATTTGTCTGCATCTTTGGAAAGAGTTTCAGCAACTGTTTGTACTGTAGTCCTCCTTTTTTTGAGTTCCTCCAGGTAATCCTCTGCTGCCTTTCTCTTTTGGCCCTGTGCAAAAGACTCCTTCTTCTTTCTCTCCGTTTCAAGATGAAGACAGAATCTGGTCCTGGCTGATGCCAGGTCATGTATCAAAATATGCTGTTCCAGGATTTGGGAGCAGTTTTCTTCTTACAGCATCTATGTACTGTGTGAGTGACGGCCAAACTTCAATAGCCTTTTCAATCACAGGCTGGTTTTCAAGCCAACGGTGACCACAGAAAGATAAAGGGAAGATGGTGGATTTGGTCACAGCAGTGTAGTCTTCTCTCCTGGCTGGCACGTTGTGAAATAATGTGTGCATGGCTCTCAGCAGTTTCTCTACTTGCCATAGGGAAAAGCCACTTTTGACGGCATTGTGTAATGTGTGGAGTCCACAGCTCCCCACAGCAATATTGAGTACCATCGTACATTTCTGCATGTTCTTGTTGGAAGAGCTCAAAAAATTTAAAATTGACATTGGGCCTATCCATTGAAATGGACACAAGTCTCCTTAGGTCAAGAGGGTCCACACACTCCTGAGGAAAGACAAAAACAAATATGAGACTTCAGACATTGTATTCTGTCTTATTTTGACTGAGACACAGGCATAAATTATATTCATTCATTCAACCAAAAAAATATCCAATTATTATTATGATAAAAACAATGAGTCATAAATAAAATTAAAAGAAGCAGAAAGAAAATATGTAATTATATCTGCTCCCTTTTTCCTCAAAAAGTTAAATTCAAACAAAATCAATACAGAGTCCTCAAACAACAACTTATGTCAACAAACACATATATAAGTTAGTACTAATACTGTATACTTACACATTTACAGAAATATATAGCCTAAACAGGTTTATCAAATTTGCATCTGAAAACTAAAGCTGTCATATAAACATGTTTGTTAAAAATAAAACATTTACCGGTAGGCTACCGGTACTTACTTTTACATGCTTCATTAAGTCATTAGCTGTTGAATGCCCCATGAACTGGTCAGAGTCTGGAAACATTGTTTGAAACAAGTCGCCAATGTCTTCATTTGCATTGTATGAGTTATGTTTACTTATCACGTGGAGAACCCAGAGAACATCTGCTCGTAATGTAGCCTCTGACCCGAAGGCAACACGAAGGTCGCTCCTGTTAGTGACGCCAACAGGAGCTGCGGAGCAGTTGTCTCTCCGAGGCAGAGTAGATGAACCAACGCTGGAGCAGCAGAACTGGCTAACCCCCAATTTACACTACCGGTACATGCGTTCCGGCTCCGCTCCGGTCCGACCTCCGCAGCAAATACGCACCCATTATAATCAATGAGAGCGTTTACACTGGCTCCGCACGGCGGCGGCGGCGAGCGGACGGCAGTCCGTCAAAATTAGAACAGATCCTATTTCTGCCGGACGCCGGGGCTGTGCCGGAGTCAATTTTTAAAGATTACGTCGCACCAACAGGAAAAGAAATGAGCACAACATCCGTATTTACAAAATAAAATCACCACGGGCGGACTAATCCTAGCTCTATACGGATTTATTTGTACAAAAATACTGTCAAACTATCATTTATGACTACGCCAGTCTCTACTGTTGTTCTCCTTCTTCCACCGAATGAATTGTTTTGTTCTGACTTCCTTATTTATCACTTGATTTATCGCGCGATCTCGCAATTCCCGCGCATGCGTCTCGAAGCGGCGCATCCAGGCGGACCGGAGGTAGTGTAAACTGGACTTGAAACGCTCAGCTGCGACCTGCGGAGCGGAGCCGGAACGCATGTAGTGTAAATTTGGCGTAATAGCGGTCGTCTGTCGCAGGCCTTTCACAGTGCTAACATGCTTGTCACTTTTTGAATGTGACTCTAAAGCCCGTACACCCAACGTTGCGAGTTTATTATTTATTTTACATATGCAGCAGTAGGCCTCGAAGTCGCCGTTTGGCGAAGGCTTTAACCAAACCTTAAAGTCGTCCCTCTCAAGCCAAGTGATGTTGAATTTGCATTTCCCCATGTTAGCAACAGCACGCCGTCTTCTTCTTCTTCTGCTGTTATTCTTTTTCTTCGTTTTATTCTTGCCCACCGACGATCACGTGACACGGACTCTCACGAAAACTGATTGGCTGCAATGCGTCACGTTTGTCACGTAGCAAGCTTTTTTTTTTTTTGGAGCGCTTGAGGCAGGATTACGAGGCGCTCGAAATTAAGACCTCCTCAAAACAAATTTAAGACTTCAACACAATAATTCTGCAAATTTAAGACTTTTTTTAGCCCTAAAATCGAGATTTTGGCATTTTAGACTTTTTTAAGACCCCGCGGAAACCCTGTTTATACTGTCAATATTATACTTTTGATCACAATTTACCTTTGTCCACGAGAGGAAGACCTCAACCTCCAATGCCGCTTCAGAGAAAAGGACTGCCTGTCTTGGCCAGGTCTGACTGATCTGTTTGAAGCATGCAACAGCAAAATTGGTACACATCGCATCGTGAGTTAGATGAATTGTTACATCTCTAATTTTGATCATATTTAAATTAAATACCTTTGATCATTAGAAAGAGACTCAGAGGGACTCCTGCTACCATTGCATCCCAAGATTTGAGATTGAGTGCTTGAGGGGATGTCCATCGGGGTTCTTTCTGCATTTTAGAGGGTTTAAACATAAGTGTTAATATGTCAAAAATTTAAATTACTTTACACAAGGTTTCCAAGTACCCCAAGGGGTACGTGTACCCCCATTTGAGAAACAGTGGAATACTAAACTTAAAAATATTTGATACTCAAAGACAAAACGGGTCTCACACAAATACATACCAAACTGAGCATTTGTTGTTTGGGGAGGAGTAGGCAGAACAAAGTCATCTGTAATAAATAGGCGACAGTCATAAAAACATAACTACTGTATTTAGTACTTTCAGATCAAAATGGATGGCTGGGTTAGGTTTGGAGACAACTCACCACTGAAGGCGACTTGGGTCGTGTTCTTCCAAATCTGTGGAAAAGAGCAAGGAGAGGAATGTGAAATCTCAACTAGGGCTGGGCCATATCATATCGTTTACGATAATACCGGTAAAAATAGCTTGCCCAGGCAAAAAAAAGATATCATGATATGCTAATTTCACGACGTGATACGTAAGGACGCCCCGCCCCCCAACCGAGCGCTTCAAACTTAACTGCGCACCTCTCTTCCACCAGTCTGTACTGGTGTAACACGTTAGCTAAAATGATAAAAACAAACCGCGCGTCGTGTCAGCTTCTGTCCCCTGCTCTGAACAGCAGGTAGAGGATCAAATGCCCCCACCCCACTGAGCAGCCGCGTTGCGGGCTGGTCTCCCTCGCTCTGAAAACTGTCTCTACAAACACGCGCGGCTCTCCACGGACCAAGAGAAAACCACAGTGAAGTTATTTTCAAGTTGGAAGTTGGATTGTCGAGCTCCGTGTCTTCATCGGTGCGTTGCTCTCGTCAGTCCACTTCATGGAGTCTGATTTCGGGCAGCCGCGCTGAGTCTGCCCCTATTCAGAGACGTTAGGGACCGTCAACAAATTTTCGACCGTGTCACTCTTTAGAAAAAAAGAATAATATATTTTACATGGAGAGTGATTTAGGAAACTACACCTGAACTTTAGTTTTTGTGGTGGTTTTTGTTTATCAATCAATCAATAAATCTTTATTTATAGAGCCCTTTTCAGCAGCCAGAAGGTGCACAAAGTGCTGAACAATACAGAAATAAAACAAACAATAAAAAATAATAAAAAACAGCCAGTTAAAAATTAAAAACAATTTAGACCTAACAAGAAGGTCAAAGAACTACTAGGTATTAAAAGCCTAAAGATAGTCCATTATATTTTGTGCAGACTTTTTCAATCTAAATAACAGATCTTTTTTATTTTTTTACTGACTGAATACTTTACTATATAAAGTAATTTCAGTCAAATTAACCCTTGTTGTTTTAAAAAAAATTACAATACTGCAAAGCAACATGTTAAATTAATTTTGTCAAATAAATAAATTTGATTTCTTTTTTTTTTTTTTGGGTTATATCACGAAATTTATCGTTATCGTGATATCGCTCTGAAATATCACAATATAATTTTTGAGCCATATCGCCCACCCCTAATCTCAACCTTATTTTAAAAGTTTGTGGATGGAAAGTGTGTCAATATACCACATTCACCAACAGAGACATTGAACATTCTTGTTTAGACAAATACCCATGAAGCAGGTGTGAAATGTGCTGGGTGACTATGGGCCTCTGCAGCCACATTCTCCATCAGCAGTTCATGTAACACTAACATCTACTGTATCTTTGTGTGACCACAGCCAATGCTGGCAGATATAAGAGGGGGAACAATGTTTTTTTTTTTTTAAAGCACATGATTAAGAAAAAGTCATTGATCGATGGGCAGTACTGTATAGGGGTTTTATCGTTTAATGTTAAACATATTTCTGAGACATTTTAGGCTTAGTGGCCTAACAGAGCAGACAAAAACCTTAAACTCCAGCTCTTTTTTTCCAACCACCTCATTTAGCAGACAACAGTCCAGTGTTAGCGCGGCCCGCGCTAACACTGGACTGCTAGCCCTACACTACATGCGTTCCGCTCCGGTCCGACCGCAGCAAATACGCACCCATTACAGTATATCAATGAGACTGTACACTGGCACAGCCGCCGTGCGGAGCCAGTGTAGCTAGCTAGCTCGGACGGTAGCTTGCAGTCCGAGCTAGCTAGCTCGGTCCGCTAGCTCGAAAATATCGGCACAGCTAGTAAGCCGTTGGTAAATTCTGCTGTTGACTGTATGCCCCAAAATAATCGTTCAAAGTTTGTCACGGGTTTATTAACTAATGTGATTTACAAAACTTTACTTACCGTTGTTGTAGCTGCCAACCCGCGCAAAGCCTCTTCTTCTTCGTCTTCTTCTTCTTCATGGGCTTTAATGGCGGTTGGCAAAAAACTTTAGGTGTGCATTACCGCCACCACTGGTATGGAGTGTGGTTCTTCATGGGATAATGTGTACGCCTGATTAAACTATATGTATTTCAAATTCTATTAAACAACTTTGTTTTCTTAAAATATCTAATTATAATTTGGATATGTTTACTCTCTAAGTTATGTTGTAGTGCAGCTATTATGTTAAACTTTTCTTTTATCTCTTCAAATTCTCTCTTCATATATTTACGTTCTTGATCATATTTTTGACGAAGACAGAAGATTTCAACCATATTTAAAAGTTTAATGTCGGTCGAATGCCAGCTGGGGTGGGCCGGTTTTCTGTCAAAAATGGATTGGCTGCCAAATGGCCACAGGAGCGTGCCCGGAAGTACTTTAACAAGATTAACACTTAAAAACAATTATTTGTTTGCTAAAAATTATAGCAAAGATGTGTCTTAGCTGAACTTTTCCTTAATACAGTAAATGCACATAATGGTCAAATCAGCTGAATTTAAAAAATCATGTTTAAAAAATTTAAACATGTTTAAAAAATACCGTACGGTAGTTTCGCTGTCACAAGCGTGCACGAGCAGCGAGTGGAAACCGGTCATTTCTTTAAAATTTAACAAGCTAAACCCCTAAAAAAAAATATATATATATATATATAAATATATATATA
>JBBPBX010078685.1:0-11370 GCA_038048925.1 Garcialebias charrua
AAAAAAAATTTTTTTTTTATTTTTTTTTTTTACTTTTTTTTTTTTTTTTTTTATTTTTTTTTTTTTTTTAATAAATGAATACATGTACAGTGCTGGACAGTCAACAAGCACTTGGCCTATCCTAACACAGTTTTTAAAGATGAAGGAATGAGTTGAATTGTCTCCCTTTCACATAAAGTGAAAGTAGCTCCCTTTATGGGAATGGAGCCTGCTGACTCCTTCATCTTTAAAAACTGTGTTAGGATAGGCTAAGTGCTTGGTGACTGTACATTTAATAATAATAATAATAATGAATTCAATTTATAATGCACTTTTCATTAATAAAAATCTCAAAGTGCTACAAAGTGTAACAAAGCAAAGATCAAAATAAAACAAGTGATAAAATCAAATAAAATCAATAATAATATCGACTAAGATCAAAGATAAAATCATGTGGATGCAGATTAGGCTTGCTTAAAAAATAAATAAATAAAACAAGTGATAAAATCAAGTAAAATCATGATATCAGCTAAGATCAAAGATAAAATCATGTGGAAGCAGAATAGGCTTGCTTAAAAAGAAAAGTCTTTATGCTGCTTTTAAAGTCAATCAGTGACTGTGGGAGTCTCAGGTCAGGTACATTTATCTATTTATTAAAAATATACAGTACTGTATATACAGTATTTTTATTTTTTTATTTTTTTATTTATAAATAGATAAATGTACAGTACTGTACAGTCACCAGCACTTAGCCTATCCTAACATAGTTAAGGAGTCAGTTGAATTGTGTCCCTCCTCCCTGCAGGCTCCATTCCCATAAAGGGAGCTAGCTCCCTTTATGTGAAAGGGAGACAATTCAACTCACTCCTTCATCTTTAAAAACTGTGTTAGGATAGGCTAAGTGCTTGGTGACTGTACAGTACTGTACATGTATTCATTTATAAAAAAAATAAAAAAAAAGTTAATTTTTTTTATTTTATGAGATGCATGCTCGTAAGTCCGGGACCTCGTAAGTCAGAGCGCTCGTAAGTCGGGGACTACCTGTATATACATGTATATAAGCATATCATAAATGCATATTCATGTACAGTGTATATACATATATGCATGTACATGTATATATGCATATACATATACTGTACAGATAGACATATACATGTAAATATAACATGTTCAACTGAAATTGTGTGCGTTTGTGTGTGTGACTGTTTTGTGGTTTTAATGGACAGTGGTTTGTTAGGACAGCAATATGCTATAGTAATCAGACAATCAGATTACAGCTCATTACTGTCCTGACAAAACACTGTCCTTAGAAACCACAAAACAGTCACAAACACAATTTGAGTTGAACATGTTATATTTACATGCCTATTACATGTATATATAAGTGCATATATACATATATATAAGTGCATTAATACATGTATATGTAAGTGCATATATACATGAATATGTAAGTGCATATATACATGAATATGTAAGTGCATATATACATGTAAATGCAAATGCATATAAAAATGTAAATGCATATATGTATATATACATGAATATGCATATATGTACATATGCATATACTATACAGAGACATATACATGTTAATATAACATGTTCAACTGAAATTGTGTGTGTTTGTGTGTGTGACTGTTTTGTGGTTTTTAAGGACAGTGTTTTGTTAGGACCGTCATACGCTATAAACAGACAATCAGATTACAGCTCATTACTGTCCTGACAAAACACTGTCCTTAGAAACCATAAAACAGTCACATACACAAACACACACAATTTCAGTTGAACATGTTATATCTACATGCCTATTACATGTATATATAAGTGCATATATACATGTATATGTAAGTGCATATATACATGTATATGTAAGTGCATATATACATGTATATGTAAGTGCATATATACATGTATATGCAAATGCATTTAAACATGTAAATGCATATATGTATATATACAAGAATATGCATATATGTACATATGCATAAACATATAGATGTATATATGCATAAACATATACATGTATATATATGCATATACATATAATGTACAGATAGACATATACATGTAAATATAACATGTTCAACTGAAATTGTGTATGTTTTGTGTGTGACTGTTTTGTGGTTTTTAAGGACAGTGTTTTGTCAGGACAGTAATGAGCTGTTATCTGATTGATTGTCTGATTGTTTATAGCGTATGACTGTCCAAACAAACAACTGTCCATAAAAACCACAATACACTCCCATACACACATAATTGAACATTAAGGTTGATGAAACCACACGTAGCAAGTAATTCTGTTTAGGAACACAAGAACTAAAATGTACCTTGGTATTCGTGTTTAAAGGAAGTTGATCGTGCTTCTGGCTACCTGCGATCTCCTGACTCTGGACGTGTTCACATGACATCTGTAACAGATCATTTATACTTATATTTAGAGGAAATTCTACATTTTGATGATAGCTGCTGTCACATGTAAACCAATAAACATTACATGATTGTTTGTTTTTGGCCAAAGTATCCATCTCACATAAAGGAAAGATGGATGGACAGAGTATTTACAAAACTCCTCTCATGATAGGTGGACTAAGATGAAATTAAAATTAGCTGAATGAAAGAAAACTATAAATTTAAAAACTGTGACTAATAATATTGAAGTCATACTTAACAATCCCTGCATTATTTATATAATTGATATCTATGTCATATACATACACACAAATATACATATATACATGTATATAAGCATATCATAAATGCATATTCATGTACTGTACAGTGTATATACATATATGCATATAAATGTATATATGCATATACATATACTGTACAGATAGACATATACATGTAAATATAACATGTTCTACTAAAATTGTGTGTGTTTGTGTGTGACTGTTTTGTGGTTTTGTTAGGACAGCAATACGCTATAATCAGACACTCAGATAACAGCTCATTACTGTCCTGACAAAACACTGTCCTTAGAAACCACAAAACAGTCACACACACAAACACACACAATTTCAGTTGAACATGTTATATTTACATGCCTATTACACGTATATGTAAGTGCCTATTTACATGTATATGTAAGTGCCTATATACATGTATATGTAAGTGCATATATACATGAATATGTAAGTGCATATATACATGAATATGTAAGTGCATATATACATGAATATGTAAGTGCATATATACATGTAAATGCAAATGCATATAAAAATGTAAATGCATATATGTACATATACATGAATATGCATATATGTATATATGCATATACATATACTGTACAGATAGACATATACATGTAAATATAACATGTTCTACTGAAATTGTGTGTGTTTGTGTGTGTGACTGTTTTGTGGTTTTAATGGACAGTGGTTTGTTAGGAAGGCAATACGCTATAATCAGACACTCAGATAACAGCTCATTACTGTCCTGTTAAAACACTGCCCTTAGAAACCACAAAACAGTCACACACACAAACACACACAATTACAGTTGAACATGTTATATTTACATGCCTATTACACGTATATGTAAGTGCCTATTTACATGTATATGTAAATGCCTATATACATGTATATGTAAGTGCATATATACATGAATATGTAAGTGCATATATACATGAATATGTAAGTGCATATATACATGTAAATGCAAATGCATATAAAAATGTAAATGCATATATGTATATACAGTATACATGAATATGCATATATGTACATATGCATATACATGTATATATATGCATACTGTACAGATAGACATATACATGTAAATATAACATGTTCTACTGAAATTGTGTGTGTTTGTGTGTGTGACTGTTTTGTGGTTTTAATGGACAGTGGTTTGTTAGGACAGCAATACGCTATAATCAGACACTCAGATAACAGCTCATTACTGTCCTGACAAAACACTGTCCTTAGAAACCACAAAACAGTCACACACACAAACACACACAATTTCAGTTGAACATGTTATATTTACATGCCTATTACACGTATATGTAAGTGCCTATTTACATGTATATGTAAGTGCCTATATACATGTATATGTAAGTGCATATATACATGAATATGTAAGTGCATATATACATGAATATGTAAGTGCATATATACATGTAAATGCAAATGCATATAAAAATGTAAATGCATATATGTATATATACATGAATATGCATATATGTACATATGCATATACATGTATATATATGCATATACATATACTGTACAGATAGACATATACATGTAAATATAACATGTTCTACTAAAATTGTGTGTGTTTGTGTGTGTGACTGTTTTGTGGTTTTAATGGACAGTGGTTTGTTAGGACAGCAATACGCTATAATCAGACACTCAGATAACAGCTCATTACTGTCCTGACAAAACACTGTCCTTAGAAACCACAAAACAGTCACACACACAAACACACACAATTTCAGTTGAACATGTTATATTTACATGCCTATTACACGTATATGTAAGTGCCTATTTACATGTATATGTAAGTGCCTATATACATGTATATGTAAGTGCATATATACATGAATATGTAAGTGCATATATACATGAATATGTAAGTGCATATATACATGTAAATGCAAATGCATATAAAAATGTAAATGCATATATGTATATATACATGAATATGCATATATATGTATATATATGCATATACATATACTGTACAGATAGACATATACATGTAAATATAACATGTTCTACTGAAATTGTGTGTGTTTGTGTGTGTGACTGTTTTGTGGTTTTAATGGACAGTGGTTTGTTAGGACAGCAATACGCTATAATCAGACACTCAGATAACAGCTCATTACTGTCCTGACAAAACACTGTCCTTAGAAACCACAAAACAGTCACACACACAAACACACACAATTTCAGTTGAACATGTTATATTTACATGCCTATTACACGTATATGTAAGTGCCTATTTACATGTATATGTAAGTGCCTATATACATGTATATGTAAGTGCATATATACATGAATATGTAAGTGCATATATACATGAATATGTAAGTGCATATATACATGTAAATGCAAATGCATATAAAAATGTAAATGCATATATGTATATATACATGAATATGCATATATGTACATATGCATATACATGTATATATATGCATATACATATACTGTACAGATAGACATATACATGTAAATATAACATGTTCTACTGAAATTGTGTGTGTTTGTGTGTGTGACTGTTTTGTGGTTTTAATGGACAGTGGTTTGTTAGGAAGGCAATACGCTATAATCAGACACTCGGATAACAGCTCATTACTGTCCTGTTAAAACACTGTCCTTAGAAACCACAAAACAGTCACACACACAAACACACACAATTACAGTTGAACATGTTATATTTACATGCCTATTACACGTATATGTAAGTGCCTATTTACATGTATATGTAAGTGCCTATATACATGTATATGTAAGTGCATATATACATGAATATGTAAGTGCATATATACATGAATATGTAAGTGCATATATACATGTAAATGCAAATGCATATAAAAATGTAAATGCATATATGTATATATACATGAATATGCATATATGTACATATGCATATACATGTATATATATGCATATACATATACTGTACAGATAGACATATACATGTAAATATAACATGTTCTACTGAAATTGTGTGTGTTTGTGTGTGTGACTGTTTTGTGGTTTTAATGGACAGTGGTTTGTTAGGAAGGCAATACGCTATAATCAGACACTCAGATAACAGCTCATTACTGTCCTGTTAAAACACTGTCCTTAGAAACCACAAAACAGTCACACACACAAACTCACACAATTTCAGTTGAACATGTTATATTTACATGCCTATTACACGTATATGTAAGTGCCTATTTACATGTATATGTAAGTGCCTATATACATGTATATGTAAGTGCATATATACATGAATATGTAAGTGCATATATACATGAATATGTAAGTGCTATATATACAAGCCCAAAACCAGAAAAGTTGGCACGTTGTGGAAATCGCAAATAAAAACAGAATACAATGACTTGCAAATCTTTTTCAACCTATATTCAATTGAACACACTGCAAAGACCACATACTTAACGTTCGAACTGGTAAACTTTGTTATTTTTTGCAATTATTAGCTCATTTGGAATTTGATGCCTGCAACATGTTTCAAAAAAGCTGGCACAAGTGACAAAGAAGACAGAGAAATTTGAGGAATGCTCATCAAACACTTATTTGGAATATCCCACAGGTGAACATGCAAATTGGGAACAGGTGGGTGCCATGATTGGGTATAAAAGCAGCTTCCTTGACATGCTCAGTCATCCACATAGAAGGATGGGGCGAGGGTCACCACTCTGTGAACAAATGCGTGGGCAAATTGTCGAACAGTTCAAGAACAACTTTTCTCAACGAGCTATTGCAAGGAATTTAGGAATTTCACCATCTACGGTCCGTAATATCATCAAAAGGTTCAGAGAATCTGGAGAAATCACTACACGTAAGGGGCAAGGCCGAAAACCAACATTGAATGCCCGTGACCTTCGATCCCTCAGGCGGTACTGCATCAAAAACCGACATCAGTGTGTAAAAGATATCACCACATGGGCTCAGGAATACTTCAGAAAACCACTGTCAGTAACTACAGTTCGTCGCTACATCTGTAAGTGCAAGTTAAAGCTCTACTATGCAAAGCAAAAGCCATTCATCAACAAGATCCAGAAACGCCGCCGGCTTTGCTGGGCCCGAGCTCATCTGAGATGGACTGATGCAAAGTGGAAAAGTGTTCTGTGGTCTGATGAGTCCACATTTCAAATTGTCTTTGGAAACTGTGGACGTCGTGTCTTACGGACCAAAGAGGAAAAGAACCATCAGGACTGTTATAGGCGCAAAGTTCAAAAGCCAGCATCTGTGATGGTATGGGGGTGCATTAGTGCCCAAGGCATGGGTAACTTACACATCTGTGAAGGCACCATTAATGCTGAAAGGTACATACAGGTTTTGGAGCAACATATGCTGCCATCCAAGCGACGTCTTTTTCATGGACGCCCCAGCTTATTTCAGCAAGACAATGCCAAGCCACATTCTGCACGTGTTACAACAGCGTGGCTTCGTAGCAAAAGAGTGCGGGTCCTCCCCTGGCCTGCCTGCAGTCCAGACCTGTCCCCCATTGAAAATGTGTGGCGCATTATGAAACGTAAAATACGACAACGGAGACCCCGGACTGTTGAACAACTTAAGCTGTACATCAAGCAAGAATGGGGAAGAATTCCACCTGAAAAGCTTCAAAAATTGGTCTCCTCAGTTCCCAAACGTTTACTGAGTGTTGTTAAAAGGAAAGGCGATGTAACACAGTGGTAAATATGTCCCTGTGCCAACTTTTTTGCAATGTGTTGCTGCCATTGAATTCTAAGTTAATGGTTATTTGCAAAACAAAATAAAGTTTCTCCGTTCGAACATTAAATATATTGTCTTTGCATTCTATTCAGTTGAATATGGGTTGAAAAAGATTTGCAAGTCATTGTATTCTGTTTTTATTTGCGATTTGCACAACGTGCCAACTTTTCTGGTTTTGGGCTTGTATCATATATGTAAGTGCATATATACATGTAATATGCAAATGCATATAAAAATGTAAATGCATATATGTATATATACATGAATATGCATATATGTACATATGCATATACATATACTGTACAGATAGACATATACATGTAAATATAACATGTTCTACTGAAATTGTGTGTGTTTGTGTGTGTGACTGTTTTGTGGTTTTAATGGACAGTGGTTTGTTAGGAAGGCAATACGCTATAATCAGACACTCAGATAACAGCTCATTACTGTCCTGTTAAAACACTGTCCTTAGAAACCACAAAACAGTCACACACACAAACACACACAATTACAGTTGAACATGTTATATTTACATGCCTATTACACGTATATGTAAGTGCCTATTTACATGTATATGTAAATGCCTATATACATGTATATGTAAGTGCATATATACATGAATATGTAAGTGCATATATACATGAATATGTAAGTGCATATATACATGTAAATGCAAATGCATATAAAAATGTAAATGCATATATGTATATACAGTATACATGAATATGCATATATGTACATATGCATATACATGTATATATATGCATATACTGTACAGATAGACATATACATGTAAATATAACATGTTCTACTGAAATTGTGTGTGTTTGTGTGTGTGACTGTTTTGTGGTTTTAATGGACAGTGGTTTGTTAGGACAGCAATACGCTATAATCAGACACTCAGATAACAGCTCATTACTGTCCTGACAAAACACTGTCCTTAGAAACCACAAAACAGTCACACACAAACACACACAATTACAGTTGAACATGTTATATTTACATGCCTATTACACGTATATGTAAGTGCCTATTTACATGTATATGTAAGTGCCTATATACATGTATATGTAAGTGCATATATACATGAATATGTAAGTGCATATATACATGAATATGTAAGTGCATATATACATGTAAATGCAAATGCATATAAAAATGTAAATGCATATATGTATATACAGTATACATGAATATGCATATATGTACATATGCATATACATGTATATATATGCATATACATATACTGTACAGATAGACATATACATGTAAATATAACATGTTCTACTGAAATTGTGTGTGTTTGTGTGTGTGACTGTTTTGTGGTTTTAATGGACAGTGGTTTGTTAGGAAGGCAATACGCTATAATCAGACACTCAGATAACAGCTCATTACTGTCCTGTTAAAACACTGTCCTTAGAAACCACAAAACAGTCACACACACAAACACACACAATTTCAGTTGAACATGTTATATTTACATGCCTATTACACGTATATGTAAGTGCCTATTTACATGTATATGTAAGTGCCTATATACATGTATATGTAAGTGCATATATACATGAATATGTAAGTGCATATATACATTAATATGTAAGTGCATATATACATGTAAATGCAAATGCATATAAAAATGTAAATGCATATATGTATATATACATGAATATGCATATATATGTATATATATGCATATACATATACTGTACAGATAGACATATACATGTAAATATAACATGTTCTACTGAAATTGTGTGTGTTTGTGTGTGTGACTGTTTTGTGGTTTTAATGGACAGTGGTTTGTTAGGACAGCAATACGCTATAATCAGACACTCAGATAACAGCTCATTACTGTCCTGACAAAACACTGTCCTTAGAAACCACAAAACAGTCACACACACAAACACACACAATTTCAGTTGAACATGTTATATTTACATGCCTATTACACGTATATGTAAGTGCCTATTTACATGTATATGTAAATGCCTATATACATGTATATGTAAGTGCATATATACATGAATATGTAAGTGCATATATACATGAATATGTAAGTGCATATATACATGTAAATGCAAATGCATATAAAAATGTAAATGCATATATGTATATATACATGAATATGCATATATATGTATATATATGCATATACATATACTGTACAGATAGACATATACATGTAAATATAACATGTTCTACTGAAATTGTGTGTGTTTGTGTGTGTGACTGTTTTGTGGTTTTAATGGACAGTGGTTTGTTAGGACAGCAATACGCTATAATCAGACACTCAGATAACAGCTCATTACTGTCCTGACAAAACACTGTCCTTAGAAACCACAAAACAGTCACACACACAAACACACACAATTACAGTTGAACATGTTATATTTACATGCCTATTACACGTATATGTAAGTGCCTATTTACATGTATATGTAAATGCCTATATACATGTATATGTAAGTGCATATATACATGAATATGTAAGTGCATATATACATGAATATGTAAGTGCATATATACATGTAAATGCAAATGCATATAAAAATGTAAATGCATATATGTATATATACATGAATATGCATATATGTACATATGCATATACATGTATATATATGCATATACATATACTGTACAGATAGACATATACATGTAAATATAACATGTTCTACTGAAATTGTGTGTGTTTGTGTGTGTGACTGTTTTGTGGTTTTAATGGACAGTGGTTTGTTAGGAAGGCAATACGCTATAATCAGACACTCGGATAACAGCTCATTACTGTCCTGTTAAAACACTGGCCCTCATTCATGAAACTGTTCGTATTCTTATCCTACGTTTCTCCTACTTTTGTTCTCAAGAAGCGTTCGTAAGAACATGCCACGTCAGATACAACAAACTCTTCTATCATGAGGAAACGTGTGTAAATGGCTTGCTTAAATTTGATGAATTCCACCTGTTCGAGCCACATGCTCGTGCACGCGTGAGGTTATTTACATAATTCCCCACCCCTCAAAACACCATATAAGGATCTAGTTTCCTGCCACCGCGAGCAGGAAGTGTCCATTCATTCAAACTCAAGAAGTAAAAAGAAGAACTTTACGCTCTGAGTTCTGCTCTCAGTCGCGCACTGCTACCCCCCCCCCCCGCAAGTGTCGGATGTGTTTTTGAACAGAAGCATTTTAAAGTGTCTCGAAACTACAGTTCACTTCATATTAATATAGTGCATGTTCTCCCGTGGGTCGTACAGTATCAGAAATCAAGAATAAATGGTTTGATCTGAAAATGGCTTCAGAGAAACGTCTCGCCACAGCACGGACAGGTGGTCATGGGGTGGTCACATGAGCAGAGGAGGTGGTCTCGGGTGGTGCGCAGAACTCGTGCCGACATGACAGCAGGAAGTGTCCATTCATTCCGGCCTTTATGCGTCAGAAAACACACAAAGGCGTTTTAAATTGACTTGCCTTTGATCATAGTGTCAGCCCCGATATGAGCGCAGACCCACACAGAGTACAGATGACATCAGTGAGCGCCCACAGTCGACAGGCGGTTTAAAAATGACATGAAACAGCTGTATAAGCTGGTTTCGCTTTTTCTGTCCCCTCTCTGCAGTGTGTGTGTGTGTGTGTGTGTGTGTGTGTGTGTATGTGTGTGTGCGGCTGAGCTCAGCCGAGGACCAACTCGTGCGACGCGCACGGACCATCGGGCCTGGGGGCTGCACGCCAAGAGCGGTGTTGGACATGGGGCGACGCGCAGGGCTTGGAGGTGGTCGCGCCGTGTGTGGCGGCTTGGAGCTGCTCGCGCCTTGAGTGGCACGGGTTGGAGCTGCTCGCGCAGAGAGTGGCGCATGGCGTGGTGGTGCGTGATTTCACGAACCCCGGGGCACGTGCGCCCACGGGCGGCTGGCGCGGTGGTGGACGAGGGGCGAGGGGGCGGGGGAGGCCACGCGCGGCTGGCGCGGTGGTGG